>JAPYZL010003177.1:0-37675 GCA_030522825.1 Platygaster orseoliae | reverse complement strand
CGTGAAGTAATGGCTCGTTTCTCCCACACTTGTATCTTATTAAACTCGCATTTCTTCACGTTGTTGAATAAAATATGGTCCTTGACTAGTGTAGAAAAGTATTTTTAACTCATCTGATTACAACGCTCGCTTACGGCTCGCGTTGCAACCTTCAGACTCGTTAAAAAAAACTTTCCCACACTAGTTAAGGAATATACTATTAAATTTTAATTGTTAAAATATAAATTAATAATATTCATTTTTCTAACGCCACTGAATGCCAATGGAATTTATGCACAGTTGATTACATAAATACAAGAATTTGCTGATTCAACAGATTCCACCACAAGAAAAATCTTCAAAACAATCGTTTCCAGACAACGAACTACTACAATAACAGGAAAGTCTTCAATAACAAAAGATTTGGACATCAACAGAGGAATAACAATGTACCAAAATTTGTTAACAGCAACAAACGAAAAGATAACGAAAAAACGGAGAGAGAGTCCGAGTTGGCTGAAGATGCCAAGCGCAATAAGCTTATTATTTCAATGGCGATTGAGAAGATCAAATCATCGTGTGAAATGGATCCAGGCTCCACTAACGAAGTTGTTTCATTGCTGGAAAAAGCGAGAGAATTGTCGGACAATATTTCGACGGGTGTGGAAAAGGTGGAAGACCCCTCGAATAATCGCAAGAAAGATTTACCTGCCGATTTCAGTTTGGCTCGCTACAGAAAAACGCGGGACAAAAAGTATGACAATATCCAGCCTTTGGAGCCGACCATACTGCCAATTTCGGTCACGGAACGCGAAGAGCCCACGAATAATCGTGGGAATCACAGAAGAACCCGTGCTGGAAATTCTGTGAACCGTAGGAGGAATTCGCCTTCTGGTTCAAATAGAAGGTATCATACTTCTGGTGAACAACAACAGCAATGGCGCGAGCGAAATGCCGGGAATTATCGTCCAAAACGCAAATACGGACAACAGAATCGTCATCCAAATGTTCATCATGATTATGAAAGAATGGAACCAGAAAACTGGGATTTGGAACTACAAGAGCAGCGAGTGGGTTACAACGGGCAACGTTACAAGCAACGTTCGAGGCGCGGAGAGTACGAAGATGCCCATGCCTCCAAGAAGCGCAGGACAAACGAGGGCCATGGAGATTACGAGGACGGTGAGTGTGGAATTAGGTTTTTGAAGAAATATTTGGTTGATTTCGCATGATCATTTTTTACAGTCCAATTTTTCGAAACTCGTAATTCTGAAAGTATTTATTTGACATGTCTTTGAAGTTCCAAACGTTTTAAAATAAATGAAAAAATAAAAAAAATTTTGTATTATTTCTAGTAATAGAATTAATTCATAATAATTGATAGGGCAACCAAAAATATTTACGATAAAATGCAAAATATTTATTTATTTATTTATGCATGAAAAAACAGTGAAATATTTATGATCAAATCAAAGCAAATTTTATTTTTTTTGTACATTTGTTCACATTTTCGGCTACTAATCAAAGTTGTTACAGAAAATGACAACATGTTTTGCTAAATTCTCTGATTTATAATTCGAAAAGCATAAGGTTTCAATTTCAATTAATTATTCATTTTGAAATATAAAAAGATTAATAATTTGTAGTCATGTGACATGTCGAATAATTCTTCGGTAATTTTAAAACTGCAAATTAAAGAAAATGAAATAAATTAAATTGAATTAAAGAAAAAGACGATTAAAATAAATGCAAATCTTTTGCATTTTTTTAATTTTTAATTTTTTCCTTATTTTTAATTTTTAATTTAATTTGCAAATAATTAAATGCAAATTAAATAAAACCGAAATGGCGAAATATGCATAAGAACTAAATTTTTTTTATGATCAAAAATTTTTGAAAATATTTGGGATTAAAAATAAAAACCTTAAAATATTTACAAAAAATCTAAAAAAAGTGGCAAATATTTACGTTCCGCCAAAAACTGCCAAAATATCTAGTGAAATATTTTTTATTTAAATAAATATTTTTGGGTGGCCTGATAATTGATACTTAACAAATATGATTAAACGCTTCTCATTATTTTTAATTTTAATCATAGGTTGAAATGAAAAATAATTTTTTTTCGTTTTCCTTTATTTCATAAACGTTTGGAACTTCAGGCACATTATTTGACGTATTTTCCAAAAACTATTTTTCCGAAAAAAAATCCAAATATTGCATTGAAGTATGATTTTTATCGCACTTTGTCTGACCACGAATACATACATAAAACAGTATCTGTTTCTAAAAATTTGAAACAAAAAAGGACCAAAAACAAGTCGAAACATTGATGATAAATATTGATTAGCAATAAACATATTTGAGTGGGAAAATAAAAAAAGAATAATCTCAAGAAATTATTATTTACATTTTCAAACAAAAAAAGCTGTTATGTATCAATTTGATATATGCTTTCAAATCAAACTAAATTATTTTTAAAAAAACACACAAGGTAAGTCTATTTTTTTCATTTATATGTTAATTATCTTTTTTTTTTCCATGTGGAATTTGATACAAGCTTACAAAACAAGCTAAATTTACAAAAAAAATTTTTTCATAGTACAAACAATTGATAATTAAATATATTCAAATTATACATACAAAGCATTCAATCATATAATTTTTAAGCTTTTTTACTATTTTGTAAAATACATGGGAACTATATAAATATATGGAAATATATTTTGGAAAATATAGGGGAGACCGGGGCAAATACGTCCACATTTTGGAAAATTCATTTTTCTACAAGACCCTTACGATTATTGAATAACAACTTATGTCATACGCTAGTGTCTCTCCTAAGGAACAAAATTCTAATCATCATTTTCAAGAATCTCTACTTATTTTCACGTTTTTTCAAAAAGTTTAAAATAGTGTCGAATCAGTCATTTTTAAAAACCCTGGGGAAATACGCCCACCACTCGGGGCAAATACGCCCGCTTTATTAATTAAAGAATTTTGCATGAAAGTAGTTAGAAACAACATAAAAGAAATAAAGTATATTGTTTTGATTAACGTACAAAAAAATTTTCTAAGCACTATCAGAATATACACTTAAACAATTCTTGCCAGTGAAAATAAAGTCCGAAGTTCGCACACACTTATCACGAGCTGGTTCGTGACATTCGATGCATCGCTTTTTATCCAGTTAAGAGTCCATGTTTTCCAAATATTCGCAACAAAGTTCATTTTCTACTTTGGAATTCGATCTACCTCGCAACCTCCTGCGTATTTATATATTATAAATAATAAATATTGTTAATAAATGGACTGGGCGTATTTGCCCCGAGCGACAAATTTTTCTTTAAAAATTCATTAAAAATACAAAAAAACTTTCTGAGACAAAATTACTTGGGCTTCTAGTTTTTCTTACTTCAAAAAGCAGGAAAAACTTATCTGGCTGCAAAAGAAACGAGAAACGAAGACTGTAGATGTTTTTTCCCAAACTGCCAAACTTAGATGTCGAGACTCCAGAACGTCAAAACTGGTCAGAACCATCTACTTTTATTTATAACGTTCTTACCACAATGTCAATCGCTATGATTTTTTTGTGGTTATGTCTACGAGTAAGGGCACATTTATAAAAAAATTTGTGTGGAATTTGAATGAATGTATTACAAAGAAACATCAGGTGGGCGTATTTGCCCCTTGGGCGTATTTACCCCGGTCTCCTCTTTGTAATATCTGGAATTTGATACAAGCTGACAAAACAGCTAAATTTACAAAAAAATCATTTTTTGTAGAAAAAACATAATTAATCATTAATTATATTAAAATTATATATACGAAGCATTCAGTCATACAATTTTTAAGCTTTTTCTACTATTTTTTAAAAAAGTGTTAATAAGGAATTACTCGTCCTTTAAATTATTTTATTTGTAATTTATTGTTTGAAACAAAAAAGTTATTGTGTATGAATTTGATACATTCCTTCGAAACAAGCTAAATTCACTTAAAAACACAAAATAAGTTGATTTTTTTATTACTATATTTATTATCTTTTTTTTTCCATGTGGAATTTGATACAAGCTGATGATAAAACAAACTAAATTTACAAAAAAATAATTTAAAAGACGAATTTTCTGTGAAATAATTATCATGAAAATCATCATGAACTTTGAATGTGATTTATATTATTTGAATTCTTTATTAATACTAATTTAAAAAATAGTAAAAAAAGCTCAAAAATTGTATCATTGAATGTTTTGTATGTACAATTTGAATATATTTAATTATCTATTATGCTTTTTCTACAAAAACTATTTTATTTGCAATTCATTGTTTGAAACAAAAAAGTTCTTGTGTATGAATTTGAAACAAGCTAAATTCACTCCAAAACACAAAATAAGTCGGTTTTTTTTATAATAAGATTTTTCTCGCAATCGGAAAAAAAAGAAATGAAATAAAAACTACATAATTTTATAAAAAATCAAAAGTACTCGATATATAAATATATTTTTCGAGTATAAAATACTCGAAAAACTATAAAACTTGGAATACTTGAACATTAAATTCTGTGGATCTATAGAGAAATCTACTATTATATGAAAAATCCTTGAATCGCATAAATAATTAAAAACTTAAAATATTAGAAAAATATTCGCAGAAGTAGAAAACTGAAATGTGTCGATCATGGAATCGATTTCTAAGTAGTCTGTAAAAATACTTCTAGATTTTAATATATTTCAAATTTTACAGAATTTAATTCTTGCAATCTATGGATGTATGTATAAAATTTATCTTATTTTTTTGGTAATTTAAAAATTTGAAGGTTTTCCTGATATCTTGCTGGATTTTTACATAGATTTATTTTCTGGAAAGGAAGTTCCACAATATGAAGGAAATAATAATTAAAATTTATAATTTTTTTAAAAAGAAATTTGTAATTATTATGAGAATTTTGCCATTTCTTATAAGAATCAAAATCACTAGTGTATAAACATGTTTAGAAAATTCCTTGTTAGGGGCTTTCTCATTTTTTTTTTCTTTTTTCAAGGTTTTTGTGATTTGTCAACGTTGTAAACTTTATGAACATGAAAGATTTAGACATCACTTTGAATTGCTGGAAGAATGTTTATCCCCATTCTTGTTTTTGGTATGATGATAATTCATTACTGATGATGATTATGATTTGTTGTTTTGCAGAAGATTACCAATTGTGCCCGGGGTCGCCAACTCCATCTTACGCGCCAGTGTTACCGACGATACCTTGCTACGACATTTCCTCTTCGAGATCGCCGTCGTGCGAAGCAGCATCTCGAGGCGCGTACAATGACCAAATGTCACAGCACAGAAACGAGAGATACTCGCCAGATCTCGAAGATGATTATTACACGAAGTCGCACGATGATCAGCACGTACGAGAGGAGCATTACGGTCGCAACTGGGAAAGGGAAAGAGAATCTGGTCATTCCTCCTTCGAACCTGCTCGAAAATATGGAGCCAGGGAAAGAAATGTGCCGCAAGAGGGAGCTGATTGGTCCGCAGGTAATTATTTTCAGTACTAGAGATAGTGACACATATAGACGTCATTCAAGTGTAAGTGTCATCAAGACACAAACAGAAAAAAACTACGCAATTTGTGAACTGTATTAGACATTTTCAACGATAGTAAATGCCTTGATTGTTCATTTCCAGAACCGTCCACGTCAAGCGGCTACCGTCATCAAAGACCAATCGCCAAAAATCAGCATTCAAACTCTGGTATGACAAGCAGAAATGCCTTTGATGGGGAAGATTTGCCAGAAGATGCTCGAGATCCATGGCAAAATGAAATTAACGACGAAAGACATAAACCCGAGCATGAAAATACGAATATGAACAATGCTGGTGGTTGGCAGCAGCGTGGTCAACAAAGGCCTCAAAATTGGGCTGGCAACAGGTCCCAAATGATGGGCATGAACCAGAACATGGGACCCACGGGAGTGCGTCCAAGCATGAGGGGCATGAGACCAAGGATGACAAATTTCGGGGAAATGAGCCCTTGCTCGCGAGCCACGGCGATGATCCGAAACATGCGTCAAATTGCTCCGGCGACGTCGGTAAACGCGATGCCGCCAACAATGTGCCCATCGCCAAGCATGCGCCCGCCGCTAATGCAGAATAACAATAGCATGGGATTCTGTCGTCCTCCACCGAATATTGCTATGGCTCCAAATGGTGGTCAACGACAGCAAGGACCAGGTTTTTTCAACTCTGGCCCGGCCAATAGGCCTTTCAATTACCAATAAATACAGTTTTGGGAATAAAACGTTTCAGAGAGATTTCAGAGAGATCCAACGTTCAACTCAGCATTTTTAAAATCATTTTATAGCTTCGTGTACCAAAGTTACGAAGTAAATTCCGTTTCATACCGACAGTCATTCTTACAGTGCAGAATTTTCTCCGTGACAGCTACAAGTTGAAGAATGTATTTAGTTGATTACATTGTGATGTACATTTTTGTTTTTCGGGCGCATGAACTGATGTGTGTTTGATTTTTTTTTGTAAGCCCCGAAACAATGTATATTGTTCACTTTGCAGTTCCTGTTCCGCTTGTTTTTGAGAGAGAACTTGGCACTTACTATAGTTATTTCATGTTGGTATGATCATCGATTGATAGTGTCCATCGATGTTTGCTATATTCACCGTAAGATTGAGATCTCTATGAGTATTTTTATACTGTGAAGAATAGTGAGTTGGATGTAATGTTCAAGGTTAATAAAAACACTGGTTTTGTGAGTCGATGAGCTGTTTTCAATTTCCTGACTGATTTGGAGGAACATTTTTCAGGTTGAAATTTCTTTGAATTTCTCAGGTACTTGGAATTCTTGAATGGGCCCTCTGTACAAGGGGTTCAAGCTGGTTCGAAAGATGGTTCTCTTTCGGTCTTTTTCGAACTGCGCGTATTCACGTCGATCTACGATGAATGCATAAAATCTCCAGGCAACGAGCATGAGAACGCCTCCAATTAAAATCGTGAAAATGATCATCCCTGAGAGGTAAATGGCGGAGATTGGCTCATGACATTCCTATAAAAAAAAAAAAAACGGTGAAACTTTTTTGTATGTGAATGAAAACATTCACTACCATTGAATTCATACAGTCAACGAGCAGTATAAAACCATTCACTTGGATACGATTTTTGATAATACGCCCGTACTGAACCATTCTTGAACGGTGTATCTATAGATCTTATAGTACATGGATTGCGCCTCGAGGCTTTAGAGCTGTGCCAACATCTGGCTATGTTGCTTGGGCCAATTTCAACATGGCGACGGCCAGTTGCATGTGATATCGGTCAAAACAATAATAAAAGCGAATAAGTGCTGCGTTTTTTTTATTCAGTTTCATTGGAAATTTAGAAATTTAAAGCTGCATTATGAATTAAAACAATAAATCTTACATTATTATCATTATTATAAGGTTTGAAAACTTTTCATGTGTAAATTCAAAATAAATATTTCATTGATATTTAGTGAACATTTTATTAAAAATGTCATTGAAAAAAAAAAATTCATACCACATAAAAAATATTTATAACCTTAATGATGTGATTAAAATGTATAAAATATTATATTTAAATTTCGTCTAATTATTTCATAATAACTCAGGTAAAAATATTTCAATTTTCAGAAGTGTGCGAAACAAGCATTTTCAACAATTAATTACATATGTGTATTTAAATTAAAGTCAACACATTTACGCAATTTAAAGTCTTTTTTCGTGTAACAATTATAATAGAAAAACCAAAAACAACGTTATTCTCGAGAATTTCTTTCGCGTGTATTCGTAATCATGAACATTATTTCTTCCAATTGACTTTTTTTCCATTTATTGACGCAAAAACAAATATTACATTTTTCTGACACAAATTCATGTAGGTTACTCTATACAAGATTTTCACTCAAAAATTTTTTTCCCTCCAATCATTTTTTTTCACATAGTTTAATTGAAAATAAAAAACACGTATTTTTTTATCTCATCATAATATACAAAATTTCCAACTTATGAATTTTTAAACTTTTCATGTTTAGAGGAAGTTACTCTCAACACTAGCTAATATGCGAAAAAGTATATTATTTGAAAAATATCAAATCATCATGAAACGTATGATTTTTTCTCAGCTTTCGAATGAAGGATATTACGAATCAATCGAAGTAATTGTTTATAACAAAAATTACCATTTTTTGAACAAATTCATATTTTTAAAACTTGGGTATGTTTTTTTTTTAATTTTTTCGGTAAAATGTTCTTCAAACATTTTTGAAGATACTCACGAAATTTCAGAATGGGCAGTTCAAAATTGTGGCTCCAATGAATTTTTAAACTTTCGCGTTCGCGCTCGTAATGCGCGCTCGCTCAGGCACGCGCTCTGCTTCTTGTGCTGCAACCTTTTTGAGTCGATTACGGGACTTGTCATTTGTAGTGAATAATTATTCGTTTTCGATTGTTTTACTTGATATTTTTTTATTTATCTATATTATATATTATTTTTTTATTTCTAAGAATGAACACTTCAAAAATGTTTGAAGAACATTTTACCGAAAAAAATTAAAAAAAAAACATACCCAAGTTTGAAAAATATGAATTTGTTTAAAAAATGGTAATTTTTGTAATAAACAATTACTTCGATTGATTCGTAATATCCTTCATTCGAAAGCTGAGAAAAAATCATACGTTTCATGATGGTTTGATGTTTTTCAAATAATATACTTTTTCGCATATTAGCTAGTGCTAAGAGTAACTTACTCTAAACATGAAAAGTTTAAAAATTCATAAGTTGGAAATTTTGTATATTATGATGAAATAAAAAAATACATGATTTTTATTTTCAATTAAACTACGTGAAAAAAGAAGATTAGAAGGAAAAAATGTTTTGAATGAAAATCTTGTATGGAATGACCCATGTATAAATTGCACAAAAAGAACCACATATTATCACGTTGCTGAGCTATGTTTGGGCGATTTTAGAGTGCGTTTCATCCCTGGTTGGCCCAAGCAACATAGCCAGATGTTGGCACAGTCTGATCTATGGAGAAGAATAGGCAAGGCGCAATCCATGTACTGTAAGATCTATGGGTGTACCATTTATTTCGTTTGGCGAATAAGTTACTTTCAATGGGTTTGACGATTCACAATGAGAATTGGAACCGTTCATTAATGGTATTGAACGGATTTTTAACATCACTAATGACTGTGTCCTACTTTTTTAATGCGTAGATTCACCATACGCTCAGGAGCTCCGTAATCGTAGATGAAATGGATCGTGCAGACTTTGGCGCCCTCGTTGAATATCTCGTAACAGTAATTTTCGTGGGCTGTGAAGGGAATTCGAAGTTGAATAAGTTTGATTTATTTTTCCAAAGATGATTTTTATATTGTACGTACCGCGATCCACGTAATCGACGAGTTCCACGAGGAAGGAGGAGGAAGAGTCCTTCGAGCGGCAAAATTCATCCGCGTCCGGCGATTTTTCGAGTGTCTTAGACACGCAAACGGAATATTTGTTGCAAATCTCGCTACCTCCGACGCTCGCCGACGACTCGCAATAGACCCCGCGGTAAACGAGACCTTGCGAGTCTGTCACGTTGCATCTGAAAATTAAAACTTGATAATTATTAGTTATTATTATATATTATGAATAAATTAATAATATAATTAATAACTATATTATTAATTATACAGTTAAAAAATAATGATAAAATAAAAAAGATAAACTTTCAGATTTTTTCGAGGCTAGAAAAAATGTTATTCAATTACAGAGTTCAGTTACAGAAATCCCATAAAAATACTTATGACGCTAAAAAGTTTCTTAAATAATAATAAACACAAACAATTCTGTAAATCTGTCAATATCTACATCATTTCAAAATCTTGATTCTTATTGTCCTTCATTTAAAAAAAAACGTGCATGTCCCGATTCTTTTTCGAAAATTATCATAACCATTATCGCGGTAGATATGGAATAGCTTCGATTTATACAGAGATTCTAGATATGGCCTTGATATGCGAATTGATTGCTAATGTAAATGTGTGTGTATTTGCTGACCGACATTGTCCGCAGTAGCAATAGCCGTGATTAGCGCAAACGCTTTTGGTTCCGGGAGCGATGCAAGGTTGCTCGCTTGACGGACACTGGCACTTGGGACCTTCCCAGTGCTCGTAACACTTGCAGGTCCCGCAATCGCAGATTCCCCTCCCGCCGCATTCGAGTCCGTCGATCTTAAATTGAAAAATTATCAGTCGTTCAACATTATCTTCATCAATAATCATTGAATTGTCTGATCACTGTTTCGTCTAATTTAATATTGCCTTAAGATTGCAGACATATTGCAAATAAAATATTACATCTTCCAGTAACGTTGCAGAAATCTTGCAGGAAGACTAGAAAACGTTGCTCTAATATGAAAATGTCCCCCATAATTGCATTTGCAGTGTTGCATACATATTTCAGTAATATTCCAGTTATAATCAGCAATTTTGATCGCCCTGGCGTTCTTCAGAACCCGTCATTTAAGGGAACTTTTAAGGTTGTTTGGTGAAAAAAACACCCTTAAGCAAATTTTGAGTTTTTTTAGCGAAATCAATAATAAAATAAACGATATTTTTTGAAGAAAATTACAATCAAGGGTATTTTTCCGATTTTTCATCATCAAAACTTGCCTAACACTCTAAAAAAATATTTTTAAATAAATGTATAACGTCAAGTATTTGAGGTTGCTATTTTCAACTGTGCGCATTCACCCACTTCGCTGCAGGTGAATTTATGTCTTTCAGTGAATATTTATAATTTTTAGTGATTTTTTATTATTTATTTCTTGTTGATTCTAATAGATTTTCTGTTTAAACAGCAGAATAGAATAAAAAATTTTCAGTAAAAAAAAAATAAATTTTAAAATTTCCGAAATCCCAAAAATTTTCCAGATTTTGGACTTTGAAAAATTTCATTCTTTGAGAAATTTTTACAAGTTCTGAAATCGTTAATAATTACTGATATTTTTAGTGTATTTCAGATTTGAAATTAAAAATATTAAATAAGATAACAAAATTATTAGATTTGCAAAAATTTTTTCAATTTTCACGGAATTTTCAATTTTTTCGAAATTCAAAATTTGAAAAATGAAAACTTGTATGAGGATTTCCGAAGTATCATTATTTTCTAAATTCTTCAAAATGTCAAAAATTCTAACATTTTCGTTTCTGGAGTTTAGAATTTCAGAAATCCTGAAACTTGAGGTTTGAAAATTGTTTTAACTTCCATGATTCCTAAAATTTCTGAAATTTCCTAAGTTTTGATTTTGATATTTTGGATTAAAATTTAAATAAAAAATTTCAAAAATTAAAACTGACAGTTGATTATGAATAATTTTCAATCAAAAAAATTAAAAATTCATCAAAATTAAGAAATATCATCTAGAAGTCTCAAAATCCAAAAATTCTCAACATTTTCGTTTCTGGAGTTTTTAGAATCTCAGAAATCCTGAAACTTGAGGTTTGAAAATTTTTTTAAATTCCATGATTCCTAAAATTTCTGAAATTTCTCAAGTTTTGATTTTGATATTTTGGATTAAAATTTGAATAAAAAATTTCACAAATGAAAACTATCAGTTGATTATGAATAATTTTCAATCAAAAAAATTGAAAATTCATCAAAATTATAATAATATATACCATCTAGAAGTCTCAAAATCCAAAAATTCTCAACATTATCGTTACTGGAGTTTAGAATCTTAGAAATTCTGAAACTTGAGGTTTCAAAATTTTTTTTAATTTCATGATTCCTAAAATTTCTGAAATTTCTGAAATTTTGATTTTGATATTTTGGATTAAAATTTGAAGAAAAAGTTGCCAAAATCAAAACTAACAGTTGATTATGAATAACTTTCAATCAAAAAAATTGAAAATTTATCAAAAATACAATCTAAAAGTTTCAAAATTCAAAAATTCTCAACATTTTCGTTTCTAGAGTTTAGAATCTCATAAATCCTGAACTTCAGGTTTAAAAATGTTTTTAACTTCCATGATTCCTAAAATTTCTGAAATTCCATAAGTTTTGATTTTAATATTTTGGATTAAAATTTGAATAAAAAATTTCAAAAATCAAAACTAACAGTTGATTATGAATAATTTTAAACCAGAAAAATTGAAAATTTATCAAAAATTCAAAAATACAATCTAGACGTTTCAAAATCCAAAAATTACAAATGTTTTTATTTTTTTTACAAAATTCATCATTTCAAGAACTTTCGAAGTTTTTATTGAATTTTCAATTTACATCACAATTCAAAATTTATAAAATCAAAATTGAGAATGAATAAATTATTAAGATTGGAGAAAATTATAAAGTTATCAAAAATTTCAAATCGAGAAAAATATGAATTTTGAAGTTTTAACAATCCAAACATTTTGAAACTTTTGAGATTTCCATAAATTCTATTTTTTTAGAATTCACAAAATTTCAAAATCATTGAAAATTACTGACATATACAATGTACTTCAGATTGAAAATGAAAAATTTTTAAATACGTGAAAAATTTCCTCATTTCTGATAGTTCGAGTTTCAAAAAATTGAAAATTTTATAAGGATTTCGGAAAAATCCTGCAATTTCCATTTTTCCAAAATCCTCTAATTTGTCAAAAACTTCTAGCATTTTCTGGTATGAAATATCAAAATTTTATAAATGCAAAATCTGCAAGTTTTCAAATTTCTTCGAATTCCATTATCACCAACATTTCTAAAAGTTTCCAAGTTATCAAAAAATGCAATATTTCTCAAGTTTTCAAAGTTCCAAAATTTTTCAATCGTACAGAATTGACCAAAATTACCCACATTTTTTACACTTTCAAATTTCCTAAAATCTTAGAAATCACAACATTAAAAATGAGTTTCATGAGCATAATACGGCTAGGAGTAATTCATAAATATGCATATTTCAAATTTTTGTATTTTTATGTCTCATTTCAAGCAAATTCTCTTACGGTTTTTTTTTGCACATAATACCTGTAAAAGGTAATGTCAGTTACGAGCTCCGTTACAGGATATGAAGAGAGCCAGGACAATGTGTGACTTTTCACTGATTCAGATTTAGAGTGCCTAAGTTGAAAATTTTCACATTTACTAACAATATCGCAAGGTGAGCACTCGCACCAAGTCCCGTCATATCCCTTGTCGCACTCGCAGTGACCACAGCTGCATTCGCCTTTTTTGGAGCATATCCATGTGTCACCAGGTTTCACGCAATGCACGCTTTTTTCAGCGTAGGATCTCAAGTCGCAGTTGCAAGTTTCTCCTTAGCAAATGCAAAACGAACGAACATGAATAATTGGAAAATATCCTAGGCCCCAAAATATAGAATTTGTACATTACATGAATGAACAAATACAAGTTCTGCAATGATAATTTTTGCAGTGTTTTCTTTTTTCAAAAATTATCGTCCAACGAATTTTCAATCAATTAATTGCTATTTTTTGTTGAAAGTTGTTCATTTTTGTGTGGAATTAAAAATTTTTCAAACCAAAAAACGAACCTGTCCATCCTTGATCGCACTTGCATAGCCCGCATTCGTTCATTCCATGCAAGCAATTTGAAGAATTTTCTTGAATCTGACAGTCGCAATCGCAAATGAGTTCCACATCAACGATGATTTTCGAAGTTTCCGAAGCTAGCGCGTCGTCTATCGTCACCGTTTGTTTCTACGAAATTATTATTACATGTATATATTCGGAGTCTGTTTGAAAAATAGTACATTATGCTGCTAGGACCAGAAGTTCCAAATCTTTGGAAAATTCAGGAAATTGTTGGAATAGTTGACAAGGGCATCTGATAAACTGATAAAACAATACAACTTGGTTGAAATTTTTGAAAATCGTCGTGTGGTTTTAAATTATTGTTTTTTGTTTTAAGTTTAAATTATAACTTATTTAATTTGGCATTTATTTAAATTGTATTTAAATTATAAATTTTCCATTCAACGAATAAATTTTTTTTAATTAAAATAAAGTCTTATTTTTCTTTAAAATAATAACCTGGACATTAAATTTTCTTTTCAAAATTATCATTAAAAAAAACCTACCCACAAACTACGATTCGCAGGACATTCTTTTGCGGAAAATTCGACATCGAAACTATAGATTTTTCCTTCCTGAACCCCCTCGCACAATCGAGTTTTATTTTCCTCTGCATTTTCATCACCGCAATCCGAATAATAATCAATCTCGATATTCGGTGAGTTGGAATCATCGCGCAAAACGACTTTCGCAATGATTTCGCGATACGCTTTTTGAATGATTTCCAATATGTTGGAGCTGTCTTCCTGCAAATATCCAACTCTCGTTGTTTCTTCCAATAGACGTGCAATTTCTTCGTACGTTTTGCTATTGTCGTGAAAATCGATTTTGTTTTGTGCGTGGTCCAGGCTTGAAACGGCGAAAATTAAGTTGACTTTTTTCTTGTGCAACAAGTGGTATATTTCTTCGAGTGAAGGATAATCGAAATTTTTGGACTGCGAATATTCTCCTTCTTCATTTAAGTGACAGTGAAAATCTTGTCGACGAACGACACCTGCGAGCTGCAAAATTAGTTTTGAAAAATTTCAAAGGACTGAGAAGGAATGAAAATTTAGTTGAGTATACAGCATATACGTGTATTTTGCGATGCAAATTTTCCGCTTACTTTTCCATCTCCAGCGAAATGAGACAAACTATTGGTTGCGACGAGGATGAGTTTTCGAGCATGCTGGGCCCATTTAACTTGTTTCGTGCAGGAAATTGCTTGTACCAAAGCTTCCATACCATCCTCAGGGTCGTCTAAATTTCCGGTCAATTTACTAGTATTAACCTGTCATTGAAAATTTTGAAATACAACATGAATTTGCATATTTTTTCGAAATTATGCACCTTGTAAGAAATCACCAACAGATCTACGCAATTTTCAAACTATTTTCTAAATCAACTGATGTTCAATGACATATTCAAAATTGTCGACCACATCCGTGCTATAAAACATTTTCCAATTAAAAAATTTTAAGAATAATTAATGTTTGTAGTTTTAAGAAATTCTCAAATTTCTGATATTTTACGAGTTTCTTGAATTTTATAGAACTATTGACAATCTTTGAAATTTGTGGTGTTTTTTACTATTTAGATTCTATTGTTGTATAAATTATTGAGATTTCTCGTGATTTTTTTAAGTTCCAAGTTTTTCAGATTTTTATCGAAAAACAAAAAATATCGTTAAGGGTATGCGGAACCTACTGTAGTGCGACAGAGACAGGTAGAACAGCAACTGAATGAGAGGAAGAAAGACAGAATGAGAATAGCTTCCGCATACCCTTAATATTTTAAATAAATATGGCAATGAATACAATCTTTTTTTGAAATTATGACTATTTTTAGTCGTTTTTATTAATTTATGAAATTCATTATTTTTTTTTATATATAAATTCATAAATTTCTAAATAAATAAATATATAATATAATAAATAAATAAATAAATATATAAATTCATTATTTCAAAATTTATCATTTTTAGTAATGAATATTTTTAGTTTTACGGAATTCTTAGATTGTCCGCAATCTAAAAATTTTATCAACATTTTCTGATATTTTACAAGTTTTTCAGATTTTTATCGAAAAACAAAAACTATTGTTGATATTTTGAATAATTATGACAATGAATACAATCTTTTGAAGTCATGATTATTTTGAGTCGTTTTTATTATATTCATTAAATTTATTATTATTTTTCATATAAATTTATAAATACATAGGTATATATATTTATTATTTATTTTTATATATTTATTTCTATATTATATAAATAAATATATAATATAATAAATATATCGATTTATTATTTTTAAATTTCTTATTTTTTATTATGATTATTTTTAGTTTTTTTTTAGTTTTACAGAATTCTCAAATTGTCCGTAATCTAAAAATTTTATCAACATTTTCTGATATTTTACAAGTTTCTTGAATTTTATATAACTATTCACAATCTTTGAAACTTGTGGTGTTTTTTTATTTTTTGGATTCTATTTTTGTACAACTTATTGAGTTTTTTCGTAATTTTTTAATTATTGTTTCCAAGTTTTTCAGATTTTCATCAAAAAACAAGAAATATTATTTATGTTTTAAATAAATATGACAATAAATATAATCTGCTATAGTTATGAATATTTTTTGAAGTTTAACTTACTTTTCCAATTACATAAAAATATGAATATATTGTAAACTTTCTATGTTCTTTTCAAAATTTGTTAATTCATTTTTCATGTCTTCTATCTACTGTAATCAATTCAGAAAAGTCAGGAAAATCTGGCATGATTCCAAATTAAAGTTTATTAGAAATGTTAATTAGCTTTATTAGAAATTTTTAACTTTGTGAATAAATATAAATATATTCTGAGTTACGTGACGAAAAATTGTTTGTGAATTTATTCAGATGATGTAAAAAGAAGAAGATTCCAGGACCAAATTTTTTTTATAAAAATTTTTAGATACAACAATTTTCGGAAAGAAACTGTTTGGAAAAAAAATGTTGGGGAAAAAATTTAGGAGAAAGAAAAATGGGGAAAAATGTTGGAAATAAGGGAATTGGAAAAAAAGGACTTTAGGAAAATTGGGAAAAAAGTTGTTACCTCGCGAAAAAATTGTTTCACGTTGCTCGTCAATGCCATGTGATGCTTGAAAGCGTAAATGGGACCACAATTGTAACAGGGCTTATTCTCCTTGCCAGGAGCAATGTAAGGCATCAAAGGTTTATCGGCGAAACTTCCGAACCCGAGTCGAAAGTTTCGCGTTAGGTTTCCCAAAGTTGTCGCCATTTTCTCACCAATGTAAACTAATTTTTCTTTGTGTGGGTTCATGGAAAACGTGAAGTCCATCAAATAATACAAATCCAATGGATAATTCCTAGTTGGAACAATTTTCTTCTAAATGGTAATTTTTTTCAAAAAGTTGCTTTTTTTCTTTTTTTTTTTCGGAAAGACACCACCAAAATATCAGTTTGAATGTGGAATGAGTAAATGCAGTCATCATTTTTTATTTTTAAAATGGACTTTATAATTAATTCAGGATTGTTGTACTATTTTTTTTCAAAATTAACAAAATTTTGAACATACTTAGCGGGTCTGTACTGCACTCGCAAGCGTTGACTGGTCCCGGGTCTTATACGAACTTGGGCCTTTTGGGGCCTTAATTGAATCGGTAGTTGATCGGGCCCAGTGACATCTTGAAAATCTGCATTTTCCATAAACTTGACAGAACTTGGAATTGCTGTCAAGATTTTTTTTTCAGGACACCCTAGCTCCATGTGTCTTGATTTAGTATTGCATCGTGGTTTTCCAATCGTTGAATTTGAAAAGTCCTATTTTTTATTTATATTCGATTTACATTCATATTTATATTATATATTATTTATATTTATTTATTATTTATTTGTTATGTAACATAAATATAATATTTATATTATATAATATATTTATATTTTTTGATTTATCTTTATTTGCGACTTTTCTTAAAAGGAAAACTCGTAATTGCAAATCGAGAAATTGTTAATCTTGTGTTTTAAAATTTGAATATCTACAAATTTCTCTTTAAGATCGAATTATTTTTCAATCCTTCAATTTCATACTGTACAAATTTAAAATTTCTAATCTAAACCAATGTCAAGCTCATTTGTCATCTATTTTGAATGTAACTCGATCAGTAAAACTTTCATGAGAAAAATCTCGAAATATTAAAAATTTTTCTAGTTAAAATTGTGGTTGTATGAACATTTTTTTAAATTACACAACTTTTTCCAATTTGATAGAATTCGAAAAAAAAACTCTTCAAATTTCCTCAATTTATCTTTATATTTCTCTTTATATTTCCTCAAATGAGGAAATATAAAAAATACTAAAAGTATTAAGAAAAAAAATTTAACTTAAGCGACTTAAAAATTACGATAATCAAGTTTTATTATTATTGAATACGATACAAATATGAAAAATATTCGACTCTGAACTCCAAAATGTATGTTATTATCTAAAACAGATCGTCAAAGATTAAAAATCATAAGATATCTAAAGATATAAATTTTTGTATTTCATATTATATTATTATGTTGTCTCAATCTCCCGTCTTACAGCCTCCACAGATCCGTTCACACGACTAGTACAACGCCCCGGAATCCGTCACATATATGCACTCGAGATAAAATATAACGGAATAAAATACGATAAAACAGGATCAAATAAACTAAAATATCCACTGTCGCTCTTTCATATTATTTCTTAGTACTTTTTGTATTCCTTTTTGTATGTAGGATTTTTTTAAATTCTATGATTCACTTTTAAATTTCTAAAATTTGATGGTAAATTATTTAAATTTACAACGATTTTGAGTATCTTATATTTTCATGAAGTTCTAATATATATTTAGATTGCTATATAAATTTTTGGTATTCCATACTCTAGAATCATAATTACAATAAATTTCGAGTATTTTTAAGGATGTCTGGAAAAATTAAATCTATGTAGATTTTGAGTATTTTATAGATCATTTATATTTTCGTACTTTTTAAAGTGTTTTTAAAATTTTACAGCATTTTAAAGTATTCTAACAGGTTTCTAGTAATTCTCTTAATTTTTACATACTTTTTTTTTATTCGGCAGTCTAGAATTTCAAGTTTTATAAATTATACGTATTTGTTGAGATTTTTCAAAAAACAGTTTTTTTTAGAATTTCAATAGAAACTCTCAGTATTGCTTCAGAGTTTTTTTAATTTGGAATACATTTTGGTATTTTTATGAATTTCTGTCAAAATTTCTCAGATTTTCAACAATTTCGTAAATTCTAGTTTTTCTTTTTATTAGTCACATAGTTAAAACAATTTATCAAAATTATTTTCCTACGTGATCCTAGCTAAACATTTATAATTACAATTCTTTCGAAGCCAGGATTTCTATTGATGTTGAGTTAGGTAAATTAAGAATCCTGAATATTTTAAAAATTTGATAACTTACATTTTGATTTTTTTTTATTGATTACTTCATGTTTTTATTATCATTATTATGTATTCAACGCATTATTTTATTATTGCTTGTATTTTGACTGATTTTTAAGTTCATTTTCCGCACTTATTTATAATTATACATGAAATAATAAATAATTATACCCTAATTTCCGGGGGAAGGGGGGCTTGACCTTTATGTCATCGAAAAATCACCATATGATCAATTTAGCTTTCGAAAAAACGGAATTCCATTCGAAGTCAAGTCAAAAACGCAGACTCAGATACCACAAAAATAAAAATCGGCGGACTTTCCTTTTTCTCTTACCCAATCGCTGCACCAGGAACATTTGTCGACATTTAGGCAACTTCGGCAAGAACTTTGTATAATGCAAATCCGCGAAACTTGAGAACGCTCGCAAAAACTGAAACCCGTCAAGAGTAAAAACGCGAAAAGCAATTCAAAAGCCATTCCAAACCTAAAAAAACCCAGCTCGTCGCGAAAATTGAACCGCACCGATGATTAATGAGCTTGAAATTCATGTGTTATCGCGCCTGATACATTTTATCAACCGATAAAAAAACGAATCTCGCGAAAAAAAACTGCTCACGCCCCGGAATAATTTGCTAGGTGCAGAGATAATTCATTTTCGAATTTTTTTTTGGTTGGACTGCCGTGTTACCGAGCAAAACGAAACTGGGATATGTTGTGGCGCGTAACGGTTTTCCGCGGTTACAAGTATCTCGACTCTAATCGCGGCATTATCAGCACAGCGATATACCATACAATTGTATTATATTCATTGTCGTGTCGAGGCGTCTGACTTTTGAATGTTAAGTAGTGTACACGTCTGTCGCGCATTTGTCAAAATGTGGGCGAGGCAATGAATTCCCCGCGTTATTAGATACGCGACAATTCCCCCAACAAATAAACCATTCCTTACAATGTGAGAACTCGTGCTACTGTAAAATAACTTAAGAAAATCGTTGATGTCTCAATAATAGTGGTTTTATAAATTTTCAGTAAATTTTTTTATTTCAAGTCTTTGAAGTTGGGAATACTTTATAATTTGGTTTTTGTACTCAAAATTCAGAATTTTTTATTCATGATAAAGTTCACATTTTTATCTGCATTATTAGTAACTTTTTTGTCCGGAAAAAGCAAGGAAATCTTACGTGTAGTTAGGAAAAATATTGAAATAAATGTAATTTTATTGATTCACGGTCATTTGCCCGAAACCATCCGCCCGAAAGGACATTCGCCCGAATACCAAAAATGAATAAAATTTACGTTAAAGTTAAAGAGGGGTTTTTGGGGGTTAGAACCTCTCCCGAAATTCGAAAAACATCAATTCTTTTAGCATACACATAACAGTGAAATATCGAAAATGCCAAAAATAAAAACTGACATCGAAATACGTACTTTTTGTTTTTTAAGTCGAAATTTTTTTCATTTCAGAAAGATTTGAATGAAAGAAAAATTTTTAATTTTCCAATATTGACATTCTATTATAAAATATTGTAAAATGTAGCATAGATAAAAATCCAAAATAATAACTATAGAATAAGATAGATTAAATAGTTTATTTGAAGTAATTGGTTGTTATATCTTCAATTTCGAGAAAAGAAGTCGATATATATTTTGAATTTCCATTTTTTAATGATGGGAAATTAAACTGATAGCCCCAAAATTATTTTCTAATAATTATGAGCATTAATTTATTGCAAAATATACTTAATAGAATACTACACTTGAACATTACATGTAATGTAGTAAATTCTGAAGAGTTGGTTTTTTTATTTATGGTTTATTGAAGCATTTTCATATAAAAAAACAAAAATGTATTTGAAAGTAAGAAAATTCAATGTTTTCTTTGAGAATTTCATTTATTTCAGGTGTATTCTGAGAATAAGGAACTCATAAGTACAATTCCCGACAAATGATTATAATCGTGAAAATCATGGCGAGTGACAGCTTGCTCGTGTAGGTATAATCGTAACTTTATATTCAGATGATCTGCAATTGAACAGATGCTTTTTAAGCGATCCAAAACTGGTGAAAATATGAAGATGTTTTTTTAGATTAATTGTTTTTCGCGAAGAAAAATATTTCAAAGCAAAGGTATGCATCAACTCGTTCGCAAATGTCTGAGGTTTCAAATGTGTATTAACTCGATGCTTTTCATTACTTATTTAACGGGAAATCGTCGAATGAAAAGTGCGACCGAACTCAGTCGCAACACGGTCGCACCGCCGTTGCCAGGGTATTTTTTTGGCAAACATTTAAAAACGATTTAGGCCAAAAAAAATCTGAAAACTTCCGTCTTTCGTATTTCAACAGTATAATTTAGTATGTTGACGTATAATTTTGAAAGTAAAAAAAATAATAGAACGAAAATTGTACTTGAATAAATATTGGGAATAATAAAGTGAGAATTAAATTGTACATTATATCTAGAAATGTATGAGAAAAAATTCCTATAGGACTGATATTTCCAAATTTTTAATTGTAAAACATCTTTTAAATATACTATGATTACTTCAAAACTTGTAATTACGTCCTATCATCAATATTGAATTATTATAGTTGAATAAATATGAAAAATTTAATATTGAATAAATTTTATGCATGACACAACTTATATTCAGTATAGATATAGCAACGTTACAAGCGTGTTTCTATAAAATGATTTGAAATGAAAATATTCAGTTATAATAAGCGAAAATTATCAATTTCCATACATGTCATCCAAGTGTCACTTCGTGCACGATTTGTGATATCAACTCGTGATCGATCATGACATTCACAGTCAATGTTATGTAATATATAATAAATTTTTATTTTATATCTATTACATTATCATGCAAATGATAATAAAAATGTTTAATTAGTAGGATGTTGATTGATTATCAACTTTTGTTAAAGATCTATCATCAAAATTATTATGGACAACAACCTGATATCACAATATGAGTTGCGTTGAGTAAAGTCACGAGTGATATCACAGTGCTTTCCATGTGACAAATTAAAGGGAAAATCACATCGTGATTTTTTGCGTGATTCACCAATGCTATCTGGGTGAGTATAAATATAAATTGATTTAAAATTTTTTTCAAATGACAGTGAAGTTCTAAGTTTCAAAATTAGAAATTAAATTTGAATTAAAATATTTACAATCAAAATAAAAATTTTGTAAATTAAAAATAAAAAATTTTTTTTTTAATCAAAGTAATTTATAAATATACATAAAATAAATATTGAAAAAATATTTAATTGATAGATTGACAAAAGTGTCTAAAAACTTTTAAATGTCAGAATAAATAGCGTGAACACCATTTCAGGAAAACGTGCAAATTTGCATATTTTCTATCCTGCACCACATAATATACAATAAAACTCTTCAACGCAATAACTTGACGAAAAAAAACCACTGCAAAAATAATCATTGCATAAAAAATACTTACACGCCTCAAAAATCACTTACACGCCTCAAAATCGTACAAAAACACGCGACACATTTTTCTACAAGGCACTCACGTCGTCGAGGCAAATAACCCGTATCTCTCGCGTGTAAAAAAGGAAGGACGCGGCCGGATGACTTACACATTAGGCCCATTTTCCTCGAAGGCAATCCGCTCCATAAAAAGCATTATCCATTTCACTTGGAATTGCCTCGAATGCATCGTGTGCACTGAATTTCACGAACACAAAATACAAGAATTGGAAAAACAAAAAAACGGAAAACAATGTATGTAATAAATTGAAGGCAAAACAAACGATCACGTCGCCGAACCAACAGCGTACTCGATTCCGGCGGTAGTACCTATTTACAAACCGAAATAGTCCGTTACTTTCCTGGGTTTTTTGGTATGCGATGATGCTATTGCTATTCCCTTCCTCTCGATTAAGAAACAATGTTCTCTACTCTTCCGCCAAAATTCCATTCTCGAATCAAACTCCAATAAACCTTTACAACGAAAAAAGAAATCGACCACAAATTTTCCTCGAGAATAGTTTTGGCTGGTTTTTGAAAAATTTATAATTCGGGGATTAGGGCTTTCTTTCAGAGCTGGAAACGCGTCTAGCAAGTTGCTGGTGTAGCGCAGATCCGTTCTGGTCTTTGGCGGCTTCGTTTTCCATGGGTTTTATGGTGTTTCGAGAACTATTTCCAAGGCTTTGAACGTTGTTGTGCTCGGGCTTGACTTCGGTTATCAGGCCTTTCAGGAGCATGGATGTACACGTCCAAGGGAACATCCTGAAAACACGGTAATTATATTTTACTTCATATATTCTTCAGAACAAAGTAAGGGATTGGTTGTTAGACTTGGATATCGGAAGTATCAATAGTATTCTGTTGTAATAATGTTGTATTTGGATTTTCTTATTTTTTTTTCTTTTGGATATTATATCGTATTTTGATAACGAAATCATAAAAAAAATGCCATCAGGAAAACTTATCATATCCTCCGAACATTTGAGAATGATTATCACTACTCTTTCAAAAGATAATCACCTTGACTTGAATGCAAAAAAAGAAAAGAACCCCGCTTACGTTATTATAATGTGTAACCCTGAAATTTGACATTTGGTACAAGAATAGATTCCCGGAAGTGTAAGTACTCGATATGACTTACAAATGACCCACAACGTGTTACCTTTGTATTTGTATAAATCATTGACTATCGAGGACATAATTTATCCTATTAAGTGCAGCATATTTTCTCTCTAATTGTAACGAACATGGTTAAATGTAGTACCCAATTATTTATTACCAAGTTATGCCATAACGACAAGCACATACTTGTGTATTGAATTTGATGCCCACGGATTATTTAATGCAGTATTTCAATGCATCAAAACTAATTGTTTTGATGTAGTTTTTTGATTAGTTTTTGTTGAAGAGTTATTTGCTAAGAAAAGAAAGATAGCAAATGACGATTTAACAAATTCCCAATATTCGTGATACACATACACAGGGTCTAAATTTTTGGAAAATTCAATCAAAAATATTCAGGAAAAAGCTGCAGTTACCATTTGAGAGGAAGTAAAATACCCATGTATCCTGGGACGATAGCATACTTCTCGTTGAGCCTGAGCGCAGTGACGACGCGATCCGCCACGTCATTTGGGCTCAATGTAGGAACAAATCTGAAATTATGTAACAATCACAAATATTGTAATAAACAATCTGACGACTATTCATTACGAATGTGTAATACCTTTATATTTATACAATATTTAGAATATCATATTTCATGAATTTGAAACTTTAACTGTAAAAAAGGAAAGTTAAAAAAGCCCTAATCTGCATAAGTTGAGAAATATACTGTTTTTTAACAACGTGGAAAAAATCGTATTTTTCTCAGGAGTTTGGAAAAAATATATTCCTAAAATAGTGCAGTTCGGGGTTCCCGAAATTAGGGTGAAATTAAGTATTATTTCATGTAAAAATAACAAAAATAGGAATAATGAACATAAAAATCAAGGAAAATACAAACCATAACAAAATAATGCATTTACCGAAGAATAATGATTTTTTAAAATGAAGTAATCGATAAAAATAAGAATAAAATAAATGAAACAGGTAAAAAAGATAAAAAATATGCCTACTGAAATCTAGAGAATGCAGAAAATGGTCTTCTGTACATTCTCAATTTTGAATGGAATTCAGAGTTCTTAATTTCACTAACTCAAAAATACAAAAAATCCTGGCTTTAGAATTATTAACAGCATAAATTTTGAGTTTGGATAACGTAAAAAACAAAATAAAAGAAATTGTTTTAATCCAGCTATTCATTAAAAAAAACAATGATTCACGAAAATTTTGAACATCTAAGAAACTTTGAACTCTGAAGCATTACAAAAATTTATAAAAATACCAAAAATACTTCAAATCATTAACAAACTTAAGAAATATTAAGTGTTAGAATTCTGTAAAAAACTGTTTTCTGAAAAATCTTAACAAATACGTACGATCTATAAAACTTGGATTTCTAAACCATCGAATTCTAAAAAATCGTATATGAAAATCTATAAAACTACTATAAAATTGTACAAAGTTTTATAAACACTTCAAAAACTATGAAAATTAAAAAAATTAAAAAATCATAAAAAATTACGTAGCTTTAATTATCTCAAACATCTTGAAAAATACTGAAAATTTATTTAAATTAGAATTCTAGAGTATCAAATTCTAGAAATCTATACATCAATCTACAAATAAATTAGAAATTTATAAAAATACTAGAAATTTAAAATCTCAATTAGGTACAATACTTTAGCATCAAATTTTATTAATCTGTAAAGTAAGTCATAAAAATACAAAAAATCTATAAAACAACAATATATTCTTAAAAATTTTACGAATAACGTTAAATACAGAAATTTTAGAAATTCCCGAAATAGTTATAGTATATATTGCTTTTTGGATTTCATAATTTTTAATCGTTGACGATCTGGTTTCGGTAAAAAAATTTTTTAATTTTACGAATTTAGGTGTTTCGAAGTTATGCAAATTTTAGATTCCAGAATCGAACGTTTTTAATATGAATATGTATTCGATGTAATGTAACTCAATTTTTGTGATTTTTGAGTCGCTTAGATTATATTTTTTATCTTGTTCAATACTTTTAGTATTTTTGATATTTCCTTATTATTTATACAATTTGAACAGTTTTCTTATATTATAAATTTCATAAAGCTTTCTGAAATTCGAAGCTCTTAAAATCAAAGCGTTGTAAAAATTTTTGATATATTTTTAGAGTTCTAAAAAAATTACATCCAGACATATTTTTTCAAAAAAATCCTCCCAAACATTTTTTCTGCCTACGCAACTGCATAAACTCGACTTAAAACTTAACATTTGCTAAATTAGCTGCAGCTGTACTCTTTGAAAAATAATTTTTTGGACAATACCTTGTATAGGAATTTTCAAACAGACGATAGTAAATTTCTACTATTTGAATCATGCAGTAAAATCGTTCAGCCTTGAATCATTGTAAAACTGACTGTTGAAACGAGTTATTCTTAGAAAACGACGGTATGCAGTATTCAAATTATGCTATTATGATAAATTTTATTTTTGTAACTTAAAATAGCATTCCGAAATGTAAAGTGCGAATGCATTGCTAAATTCCAACAGAGATCAAGTTCAGAGTACAACTTTTCGTGACTCATGACTCTCAGGACGATGTTTTTTCACTTTCCATGCACGTGTTGTACAAGTTCACGAAATACCAAATAATTCTGATTCCGGCCATGGTCGCGAGAAACTGTAATCCAAGTTATGTACGTAGCATTTTCATACTTGCATATAATTTTCTCTGGAAATCATAAATTTTTACCACTCGTCTCCTTGAACTGTATAGTTTCCATGATTTTGGAGATTGAATTTCAAAAGCATCATTCTCGATTAATTTTGAAGAATCAATTAATATTTAAACAAATAAGTCAAGTTTCATTATGAATTAGTCAATTTTGACTATTCTTAGTAATTTGATTTGTTAACCAAATTATTCGTTATTTATTTTCCTTATTATATTTAATGGTTATTAACAGGGATGATAAAAATATGCACGTGCATATTTTTGCATATAATGCATATTTTGATCTTTTTTGAACGTGCATGCATAATTTTACGTTTTCAGCCAGATGGTGCATATTTTGTCCATTTTTTTGAAAAAGTTGCAATTACTAGCGAATTTCGTCAAGAATCATGACGTTTTCTGAAGTTCAAACGTTTTGTATAAACAGTTGAAACACAATAATAAACAACTATTCTTTAATTTGAAAATTTAAAATAACGCATTATCATTTGTTGTAACAGACACGTCGAAATTGAAGATGAATAAATGATCATTTTGAATATAAGTGCATATTTTCCATCTTTTTTGATTTTTGTAACATATTTACTTGATTTTTCGTGCATATTTTTCGGCATATTTTCGACATTTTTCATGCATATTTGCATGCATATTTTGATGTTTTTTCCATATTTTTATCATCCCTGGTTATTCAACAATAAATCAGTGGCAAAAATTTACCATTTATGTAGATCGTTGTTAGTTTAATTTAAACTATTAACTAGATGCAAAAAATACAAAAAATTTAATGTCCATTAAAATTTCTCAAGTGAAATTTCATCCAAATTTCAGGCAATTCCCCAAAATACCCCTCCCCCCCTCCCCTCCTTTCTTCTTCATTTCACCTAAAAACCCCGAACGTGCAAGGCAAATCGAAAAAAAATTGATCGTCTGATTTCACATATCCTTGAAAGCGGAAAAAATGAAAAAACTCTCACGTTGCGCAAATTAACTTTGACTTGAGAACAGCGAGCGAATTTGCAGAGTTTGCATCAGAGATCGCGAGCAAAAAAAAATGAACTCGTGGAGTATTAACATGCCGTGGTATTTTACGACGACTTGCGTCACGATTGCGCTTTTTCTCCCATCGAAAAATGTCAAAAAAAAAAGAAGAAAAACATCATCTCGTGGTTAATGAAATTTTGCAATTACGAATTTAATGCAAAACCTGGCTTGGACGTCGTCGAACATTCCTGTGCTGCGAATGAAGTAGGGGCACACGACGGTTGTGTTGATATTGTAACCCTCGGTCTGCAATCAGGAAAAATTTCCCCATTCGTTAAATTGGCGATTTTAGAGTTCAAAGGATTTTTCGGTAATTATATGGATTTTTGTATAGATTTCGAGAATTCCATTTTAAAGGATTTATATTATTTTTCGAATTTTTTATTTAATTCACAATTTGAAAGATTATCTAGTGTTTTTTCGAATTTCTACAAAGCCTTACATCAAAACTCTCTTCATCAAAAAGTAAAAATTTCCTTCAAGAAAAAAGATTTTTCACACCGTCCAGAATTTAAAAAAATTACCAACAAATTTCGTGTCCACTCTTCAACACTAAAAAACCTTTCATGAATGAATGAAATCATGCTAAATTGTTGCTCCATACACTAACAACCGAATCGTCATAAACAAAAGTAACGCATTGATTTTCTGTATTTGACCTCGTTTACTCTAATTCACTCAAACCCTACTTATTCAATTTAATCTCATGTATCGTAGGTAACAGAAAAAATACGAGAACAGGAATTTATAAGAGCGAGTGTAATAAAGAAAGGAGGAGGGCGTTTTACAACTTTGTGCTCTATAAATAAATGTAGTTTTGCCGCGGGACATTTGGCAAAAATTTCACCGCCTCGATTTCAAGAATACTTGATCGCGGGAAAGTAACTCGTTGATACAACTGTGTTATCATATTCTATAAACAAATGCATGTCACTTTCTAACGATTATCGATTTCAGAAATCGCGAGCATTTTATCGCGAAATATGTGCAGTAGCAAAATGAATGACTGAATATCGCCATTGATCTGGGAACGAGAAAAGTCCAATCGATTAATGGATTTATTACATCATTTGAATTCGTGCATTCGAAAGTGTAAGTCAGGGATATAATGTACAGGGCAACCAAAAAAATACTTAAATAAATATTTTGGCAGTTTTTGGTGGAACAAAAATATCTCACCACTTTTAGATTTTTCGTTAATATTTTAAGTTTTTTCATTCTTAATCCCAACAAATTTTCAACAATTTTTGACCATAAAAAATATTTACTTCTTATGCATGTTTCGCTATTTTCTTTTTCTTTAATTTGCATTTAATTATTTGCAAATTAAATTAAAAATGAAAAAAATTATATTAAAAATAAATTCAAAATGCAATTGATTTGCATTTAATTTTAACTTTAATTATATGCAATTAATTTGCATTTAAATTTCGACACCCCCCCCCCTTCCCCTGCTTTCGCCCTTGATCGTTCTATATTACTCATTTAATATGCTGATAATATCCAAGGCAGTTGCTTATTTGCGGCCGCGAAAAAAAGCGAGCGGTCATTTGGGCGTTTTTCGAATCTAGAAAGTTGATTGTCCTTCGAAGTCCACATCCTCCAATATCCCTGCACTTTAACATTTTATAAGAGGGATTCGTGCCACTTTCACACGCGAATTCCAATAATTTTTGTGGCTCTTGCAAAATCGCTTGTGTACACGCTAAATGAAGTAACTTACCTCCAGCTCGATTCGTAGGGCCTCGTCGAATCCGACGGCCGCGAATTTCGACGCGCAGTAATCCACTAATTGTGTTACTCCGGTGTGGCCCGCTAAACTCGCGATGCTCACGATGTGTCCTTTATTTTCTTCTATCATGGCTGGCAAGAATGCCTTCACAGTCTGGAATTCAGAAAAAGGGACGAGTCAAAGCCGAGGAAAAATAATGGATATTACACTTGAATAACTTTTTTGATTTTGAGTTTTGCAAAAAGTGGCACAGAACTGTTCGACTTGAAATTTAGAAAGGAATATGTAGTTTTTTTATACAACGGTGATTTTACAATTTTACAATTTCCAATAGAATGCAAAAATCATGAAAAAAAAAAAATGGAATATTTATTACTGAGCATTCATAAGTCTCAGGAGTAGAAAAAAATCCACCAGCCTCGACTCCATAATTACAAACTATCAATTTAAAATACTTGAAAGATTCTTCAAAGTCTTAGATTTTTATAATATTTACTTTTCAAACATTCTAAATTTTATATTATCCAAAATGCATTAAATTAGAAATTTTCATAGCAAAATCACGTACGAAACTGTACGATTTTAATTTTAATTTAATACAATTAATTTAAGATTTTCCGCCAGTGCGCCACTCAGCGCTTACCTAGCTACGAGCAGCTGAGAGTGGCAACGCGTACAACTTTAAGACGTTATTGAGCGTGGACAATTACCCTTACAACAAAATTTTTCAGATAAAAATTATAGGTAATTTTGTGCTCTACAACTTTTATACAAACATTTTTGTGATAGATCCGCAAGAAAAAAAGGTATTCAGGTTAAACACATGTTCAACGCTCCTTTTTTTAAATAAACAGTTGTAACTTGTTGAATATGCAAAATATGAAAAAACATCAAGGATACGAATTTGTAGATCTCATTTTTTTGGTCAAAAATGATATATAATGTTTTTTGTAAAAATCGAAAATACGGCTGTTATTCACGGAACAAGATGGCGGGCGACCTGCAAGGGGTTAATGGTCGAAAACTTAGATTTAAGCTATCCATATCGTACCCTAAAGATGGCTGAAAAAGTTTTTCTTCCCCAACGAATTGCGAAATTACCTATAGGAATTGGACTAAATATACTGGACTAACTGAGAAACTGATTTAGTTGCAACGAGGAAAAATTTTGTTATTATTACACTACTGTATAGCAAGTTTAATTTATTACTTCGTTCATTAATTTGGTTGCCAATGTATTTTTTTTGTATAGTTTGAGTTTTCACCGAGTAAAACGTTATATAATATTTTTACTATAAAGTATCCAAAGTACGAACATGCATTAATTTACAAAATTTGACAACGTTAAATGGAATTAAATGTAATTTTTAAATTACATTGAAAAAACATCATGCATATTTCCTAGAAATATGGTGATTAACATTCTCAATAATTAATTATTATATTCAATAACAACCCACCAAAAAAAATCAAATTTCACGGCCTCTGATTCAAGGTTTCAACTCTTGAATGTCACACTTTTCGACTTTTGGGATTATTGTCAACTTTCAATGGTGGCCTTAACATTCAGGGTCACCCTGTAGTTTCAGGTTAACCCTGAAATTAAGAAGTGAATGGAGGTCATCCAATTCATTGAACAAGTATGCATTCAAGTCGCAGTTTCATTCTTGAAAATAGTTACATGTCCATAACACGTTAATGGAATGTTGTTAGTAAGTTTTTTTTTCGTATTTTTAACCGATTAATTTTGCCCAAGGATTGAAGCTTACATCATTAATTTTGAAGATCATTTTTTATTTGAAGAAAACCTGTTTAAATTTTTGCAAATTCTTTTTTCTGAAGAAAAAATCATGAATAAATTGAAATCATGAAATCGCATACTTTATGTATGCAATTTCTGCAAAAATCTTCTCATTTTCTTCTACATTTTCATTCATACTGACAGACTGTATTCATTGTATCAGAACAAATTATTATTAATTAAAAAAAAAATGCAAAACTTAGCAAGCAAGAGAAATTCTCGGGCGAGAAAACGTTCGACACACTTCAGTATAAATAACTGCTATAAGTGACAGCCTAAGAATTAAATGAAGTACATATGAAAAACTGCAGCATCATTCGCTAACGATTCCTCGTCAAAGATGAAAAAATATATTTACCATCATTCGGTTCAAAGTCCAAATATCATTAAAAACTCATTAAAGATCTGCTTGAGGAAAAAAGAGATATAACGCTGAAAATTATGAGCTCCTATTGTGATGAATAAATGTATATCATCATCGATTCGTACTTGATAGCTGGCGTAATAAGCAATTTATGAGAAGAAACGAATGGAAAACGTTGAACGAACTTTAATGAATTGATTATCTATCTCGCTAATATTGCTTTGAAAACAGTTTTTTGTTATAAATAAAAAATCTACGTATTCTCGTAACTTTGAGTATCTTTGCAAAATCTACAGATTTTAATATTTCTTTTTTGGAAACGTTCCAAGTTGACAAAAATTTCTGGATAATATATTATCCAGAAATTATTGTAATTTTTTTCGAAATTTTAAAATGTGCAGAACACTATAAAAAATCATTTCTTTATAAACAACTAGAAACTATAAGTGATTTTCAATTCTTAACATTCAAAATTACAAAATCCATTGTCAAAAGTTAAATATTTCATTGAAATAAACCCAAACGCAATGGAATTCCATTCGACAAAATATTTAAATTCAAATGTGAGCGTTAAAAATGGCCGCTACCAATAAAACAATATGGCCGCACCCCTGAAAACAATGGCCGCGCTCAGTGCGGTTGCTCCCTTTTCTCTGTTTAGGAATTTTCATATTATTAGGTCATACAGCATTAAAATGATTTGAATGCATAACATTTTTGAAAATCGGAATCATTTGAAAATCACATATTTGGCAGGATTTTGAATTAAAATGCTGCGGTCAACTTCAGTTGTTTACAAGATTGAAGTTGGCAAACCAAGATGGCCGCGCCCAATGGGGATTAACTCCTTTTTCTCTTTAGGATTTGTAAAAAAATAATGTAAAAAATGGTTTTACATTAATTTTCCAGCACTTTTGTAAACTTCATTCTATTTTCTTGTTGATTTCAAAATTTGATCCAAATCAGTTAATTTATTTATGAGGAAAATAAAATATGTTTAAAAAGTCACTAAAAACTTCATTTGACAATAACTTGTTTAAAAAAAAAAATTATTATTTTTTTCTTTTGTCGAGTCATTATGATGATAGTGAACTACTATTTTTTCAACATTTCGATGAAAAAAAAAAAAATTAGTGAATATTTTGTGGTTTTTTCAGGAATTCTGACCCTAATATTGAAGCGTTGTTGAATTACATGATATTTATTTGATTCATTTAATCATGACTCAATCTGTTCATTATTTTTAATACTAATTGAATAAATGATTCCTTTATTACTTACGTGGAAAATTTCTGTCAATATATTCAACGTTAAAACATTTTTGTCTTTTCTAAACTAGGTCATTGCTCTGTTTCCTATCCTTTTATAGAGAACGAATCGATAAGAACTATACCATGTCATCAATATGTCTATCATAAACAGAAACTTCAAAATCTGTTATGCTCTTGTTTATTCAACGTATCTTAAGTTCCTTTCATAAAAAACATTTCAGAAATCATTTTTTTTCGATCATCAGTCTCTTTATTCAAAATTTCAACTTTATCCCATTTTGAATCATGATTTTCATTTTTAAATTTTATTGTAAAATCTGCAAAAATATTTTTCTCACTTCACAAACTTCAGTAGGCAGTTTTACAGGGGAATTTGAAAAATTTTTCGTGCAACCTGCAGAAGTTCTGGAATGTATTCACACCATTCAGAGGTTTCAGCCGAAGCTATTTCGATAGACGATCTCCGATATCCGACATTCCTCTGGTTTTAGTACCAAATTTTTTCGCCTTAATTTGCGATTATGAAAAATAGTTCTTACTAGGTCTTTTTTGCCAAAAACAAGTTTTGTTAACTTTTACAACCCAATTAGAATCGAAACTATCGAAAAATATCCCAGTTTACGAAAGCTATCAAAATACGACTCGTGAATCTATAAAAGTGTATCACGAAATTTGATTTTTATCGTAAAAAAGGACGTGTTTATTTTATTTTCCAATTCAGCTATAAAATACAATGCGTGGAATAATGTAAAAGGGGCGTGTAATCGTAAGGAAAATAAAAGAAAAAAATGCATGGGGACTAACAGTATAGACAGATTCGCGATAGAAGTGCTGCTGCACTCAAATGCATTCTGTAACGTAATGTTCGAGCCGCGAGCATGCCATCGAACAGGTTCGATATTGCCGAAGGAGTAGGAGGCTGCATAAGTGGAAAGTATACGTGTATATATAGTGAGATCCGCTCGGCGGGTTGACCGTGACATTGAAACATGAAAGATTCACGGCCTGATGCATGCTGGCTACCTTGCTAATAATGAAAAATCCGGGTCACGAGGCTTCCTTGCGATTCCAGATTCATTATTATTATTATAACGAATTTTATACCGCCCTGATTCGAAATAACGCATTACACTAGTTTATATGAAAAATCTACCTTGTAAAAAATGTGTTTTCTTGACTAATTTGGCGTCGCCGAGTTTGAAAATATCAAACATTTATTTTTCCGAAGAAGCGTTATTGAAATATTTGCCAAAAACGTGTTTTTTATTATTTATTGCCAGCAGTTTTTGTTATTTATTGAAATTAAGTATTATTTCATGTAAAAATAACAAAAATAGGAATAATGAACATAATAAAAATCAAGGAAAATACAAACAATAACAATATAATGCATTGAATTCTTAATAATGATTTTTAAAAATGAAGTAATCAGTCAAAATAAGAATAAAAAAAATTAAATATGTAAAAAAGATTAAAAATATACTTACTGAAATTTAATGGTCTTTTGTGATTTATCAAATTTGAATGGAATTCAGAATTCTTAATTTCACTAATTCACAAATACCAGAAACCCTTGCCTTGGAATAAATATTAAAAGTATAAATTTTTACTTTGGATAACGTAGAAAAGACAGAAATTGTTCTAACCTAGCTATTCATTAAGAAAAAAACAATAATTCACGAAAATGTTGAACATCTAAGAAGCTTTCAACTCTAGAGCATTAAATTCTAGGAATTAAAAAAGGAATTTGTAAAAATACCAACATTTGTTTTAAATCACTAACAAATTGAGGAAATATTAAGAGTCTTAGAATTCTATAAACAACTGTTTTCTGAAAAATCTTAAAAAATACGTAAGATCTATGAAACTTGGATTTCTAGACCATCGAAACCTAAAAAATCGTATATGAAAATTTATAAAAATACTATAAAATTCTACAAAGTTTTACAAACCCTGCAAAAACTACAAAAATATAAAAAATATATAAATCATTAAAAATTTACGTGCATCTAATTATCCCAGACCTCTTGAAAAATACTAGAAATTTATGTAAATTAGAATTCAAGAGTATAAAATTCCAGAAATCTATACATCAATGTACAAATAAATTCGAAATTTATAATAATACTAGAAACCTAAAATCATTATAAATTTCAATACTTTGAGCATCAAATTTTATAAGTCTGTAGTCATAAGGATACAAGAAAGTTATAAAATAACAAAAAATAATATGAAATTGTATGAATAACATAAAATACGTAAATTTTTGAAATTCCTGAATTACTTATAGAATTTAGAATAATTTTAAACAAAAGAATTAATAAAACCAAATAATTAAATAAAACAATAAAAAAATAAAGAAATAATTATACAAAAGAATTCTTTAATAAATTTATAAAAATAACAAAAATTACTCCAAATCATTTACAAACTTATGAAATATTAAGAGTTTTAGAATTCTGTAAAAAACTGTTTTTCGAAAAATCTTAACAATACGTACGATCTATAAAACAACTTTAAAATTCTACAAAGTTTTATAACCACTTCAAAAACTAGAAAAATATGAAAAATTTATAAGTTATTAAAAATCTAAGTAGCTCTAATTATCCCAGACATCTTGAAAAATACTGGAAATTTATGTAAATTAGAATTCTAGAGTATCAAATTCTAGAAATCTATACATCAATCTACAAATAAATTAGAAATTTATAAAAATACTAGAAATTTAAAATGTCAATTAGGTACAATACTTTAGCATCAAATTTTATTAATCTGTAGTGAGTCATTAAAATTAAAAAAATCTATAAAATAACAAAAAATAATAAACGAATTGTATGAATAACGTAAAATACGGAAATTTTTGAAGCTCCTGAATTACTTATAGAATATATTTCTTATGGGATTTTTCAATTTTACGAATTGAGGCGTTTCAAAGTTATTGAAATTTTAGATTCAAGAGTCGAACATTTTATTCGATATAATGGAATTCGATTTTTGAGATTTTTGAATTACTGAGATTATATTTTTATCTTTTTTTTATACTTCTAGTATTTTTCATATTTCCTCATTATTAATACAACTTAAAATGTTTTCTTATATTATAAATTTTATTGAGGTTTCGTAAATTCGACGCTCTTTAAATCAAAGTGTTGTGAAAATTTTTGACATTTTTTTAGAGTCTAAAAAAAATTATATTCAGACATATTTTTACAAAAAACCCCTCCCAAATATTTTTTCTGCCTGATTGGCAGAAAATAGAAAGGTATACTTCTTAGTTTTATAGTGATATAATGCTTTTATCGATCGAAATAGTTGTTTGGAAGTTACAGTTACTGAAAGTCGAAAAACATTATATTTTAAAAAGTTACTTATCATAAAAAATTTACTTCTTTTTACTTTCAGTGGCTGTTACTTCTAAACTACTATTAAAACCGATAAAAACAGTATATCACCCTAAAAGTAAGAAAAAGAAAAAAAAGTTGCAATGAAAATTAAATCAAAATCGCTAATGAGAAATTGCAGTCACTCGGTTACAACTAAACATAATGTACATAAACAATTCCAGGATATTCGATTTCAATATATGACGTAATTTCGAGAAATCTCAACCATGGCGTGGAAATTCCAAAGGTTGGAGAAATGTTTGGTTTTATCGAGTAGTTGGTCAAGAATTCATTCGGTGAGAGGTGATTAGCCGTATTCTCGGGCGCGCAAATACGTTGACGTTGGTCAGGTGAGTGACGAGAGAGACCGAGCTAAACTTGAAAGAGATACAAAACCGGTCCCGAGGGCCGCTAACGTTGACTTTTTAACCCGCGAAATTTACCCTCCCCCTACTTCTTCTGATGCAGCCCAGTTTTGATATGATTTCGTCACTACTCGTCATTACTTGTCAGCAGTCATTCCAAGTCATTCACTTCCCTTGCCGCTTTACACTCTGATTATTATTCCGTTCGTTCACAGCGGAACTTTCGCTTCCGCGCTTGTTCTTAAATTGAACGAGATTTTTTAAGTTTTCTCCTTTATTTCTCATTTTTCGTTCTTTTTTCAACTCAAAGAATTTTTGAGGTCATTCTTTTCAACAAAGAATGACCAGATCCTGTTCCACTTTTCTGGCACATCATTCTTCCGAAACCCATTTTTTTGACGTGCCGTTTTTCCGAAAGACTCATTTTACGTTTTAAATTATCCGTATGAAAGTATGGTTTTCGAAAATATGAAATATCGAATAAAAAAATGAAAAGACGAGTTTTGTAAACAACATGTATGGCGAATTTCGCGAAAATATTTTTTAAGGTCGAATTTTTTGGTGAAAAAATTTTTTCACGTGTTTGCAATATTTTTTATTTGAAAGTACGGGAAAAACGTTAAAAAAAGTAACTTTACTATCTCAGTTCAGAATTTCTTGTTTATGAAAAAATCAAGCAATAATCGGGGTTCGGAAAAAAAGTTCACATTTTGGGCCCCTGTAACTCTGCAACCAGTAACATTTACCGCCCCCATTGCACACATAAGTTGTGTTTAATAAGTAAATCGATTATGCAAAGTTTCATTCAGATCGGCGATGACAAGGTTTTTGAGTGGGAACACTTGAGCTGGAATGCCTCATATGCGAAGTTGACATTTCAAATTCTACGTTTCTGAAAATAATCTCAAATTTGACATGCCTTTGAAACCAAGAATATATTTCGCAATAATATCAACTGTTATTGATGTTCAATTATTGAATTTGTTAACTTTCAAAAACTTACCCAAAAATGGCTCATCACGTTAACGTCCATCGTGCGAATAATCATTTGATCGGGCGTGTCCAGAAATTTCCTTGCTGACACGACCCCGGCATTATTCACAAGTATGGAGACCTGAAAAACAGTGAAAAATAGTATATTGTGTATAAATAGTGTATAATAGTGTATATACACACTATTATTATATATATAATATATAATATATAATATTATTATATAATAGTGTATATAGTGTATATACACACTATTTATAGTGTGTATAAATAGTGTATAAATAGTATATTGTGTGTAATAGTACTCGCGTGTTTACCGCTCTCGCTACGCTCGCGCGGCAAACTCCACGCTCGTGGAATGTTCTCCTTCTCCAACTAGTCGCACATAATACTTTATTCAAC
>JAPYZL010003164.1:0-27187 GCA_030522825.1 Platygaster orseoliae | reverse complement strand
GCTTCGCCTCGTGCTCGGTGTAGCCACGTCGTTGTCAACTTTGTACGCGGCCCGGAAACGCCCGTTTTCCCGCTCGGTCTACAATATACTATTTTCTTTCAAGAAAATTTTTGTATAAATATTCTTTGTATCTTATAGATTCGCGTATTTTCGGTATTCTTTAAATTTATCAGAATCTATGTAATATTTTATAAAATTTCGTAGCATGCCATAGGATTCGTGTATTTTGATGTATTCATGTATGAATTTATAACAAATGTTGTTTTTTCAACTTCTTATTTAAAAATACATAAAGTTTAAAAAGTTTATACATTTTCAAAATTAGTGGATTCGTTTTACCTAAGTATTACAAAAGAATTTTTTCTTTATACAGAATGAAAAAAAAGTTGTAACGATCGCACATTTTTTGGCCAAGTTATTTAATACGTACAAAGTTGCACACCCGAATAATAAAGATTTCTGATGAAATTCTAAAACTGTTTATCCTTTGCTCTTTTACTTAAAACTCCACATCAAAAAAGTTTGATTTTTTTTTTATATTAGCGTCTGTCCTTTTTTACAGTCTCATGTAAAAAAGGAAATTATGAAACGAAGTATTGGTTGATCTTTAAATTTTATAATGTTTGCAAATATTACTGCATTCAAGTGAATTTGGAATTGATGTTTCAAGGTTACAAATAACTCATTTTTATATACTGACCTTTCAAAAACGTTAAACTTCATAAAATGTATTGATTTAGTATGAAAGCACTTACTTTCATCATGAAAATATTTTTTGTACAAAATACTGCGAGTTTTATTTTCCAGAATTTCGTCTATACATGACTTTATCCTACAAATCTAATGACTTCATGATTTGTGCAAATGCGGAATAATTTCTTCAAATATTTTTTTCTCACTGTTGAAAGGCATATTTGCATTTGAAACTCTACAAGCCAGAATTCAATGAATTTCTGTAACATTTCGATGCAATGATAATCTGGAATTAACGTGCTGTTATTGGTAAATGCTGATATTGTACCTTTTACCTCATTTATCATCAATGAGATTCTAAAGCTCGTGGCGAAACCACCAGCACGAGGTAACGCTTAATTATCATTTCCTCATTTGCTACTTCAATAAATTATTCACAACTCTCAAACAAAACCCGAATTACAGTTTAACGAATAATCATGAAATTCCATTTGTTTGCTTGTTTAGCATATAGTTTAATACAGTTGAAGTTTGTTGTTTTTCCTAAATAATCGTGTCACTGGATTGATAATTTGGTAATGAAGTTAAAAGTACGCCTTGAAACTAATAAACAAATTTTAATACATTATAAAGTAATAAGAATGTAATAATTATACAGTACACAATTTCAAAAAACAACTTTTGACAACTGTCACACTTTATATAAAAGTAATAAACGTTTATTTCTTTTTTTCTTATTTCTAATACTTAAAAATATAGTGGAAAAGTTCTAAAAATACATTCTTGTTTATTTTAAAATCTTCTAAAAATAAAAATATTTCTATCGGTTGGAAATATAAACGTCTTGTCTTAAATTGGTATAATTTTCCAATGCCTTGTAGTGACTTCCAAAAAAAATGTGTTTGCATGAAGAAAATGATAAATACGCTTCAAAACATACTTTGAGGTTATATAATTAAATTAATAATATGCATATAGAAACATTTTAAATCTTCTCAGTTAATCAAAACAACACAAAATTCAAAATACAAATGATTATGTTCAATGATAAATATATTTATTAATAACTATTACATGAAAAAGAAAAAAAACACTCATTTTTTTTTTGAAAAATTTCCGCTTCTAAAATAACACAAAATAAATTATGGAACTTACAAAAATGTACGAAAAATTGGCAGAATGTTCTGAAATTCCATAAAATATGGTGATGTTTACAATTTCTTAGGTTAAAATTCCTCATTTATTTTCTCAATTCGTGCATTAGAATATTTATCTGTTATTCTCCCTGAATCGGGATGTACTCTAGCCAAAGTATACTTACTCATCAATTCATTCGACAAATTTATTATTCAATCGAAGTTTATTTGGCCCGCGAGTTGAGTTGAAAGAAATCAAGAAGCTATTATTCATCGGCAATGAAAAATTCAGTAAGATCGGGAGAAGCCTAGGAAAAATTGCTTTGGCCTGTCTCTCAGTTATCGCGACATCGCGGTTACTGAGGCAGACTACTGGAAGTGTCCTCGTGAAAAAGCTCCGACTTGCATTGCGACCCTTGAAAATGGTTAACTGGGTTTGTTTGATCGATGTACATTAGCGAAAGTAGGTCGCTAACTTCGCCTCGCTAACAACTGTTGACACTTCTTTCTCCGAAAGCAATCTCATTATATGTACGAATAATTGAAAATGTTTTTTTTTCTCATGAGAAATGATAGGTTTTAAAAATCTTGCAGCTTACAAAAATTGGCGATGTTTAAAAAAACTTTCATGATTTTTTTACTTTTGTCAGTATTATAAATGTTTAAGTATTCAAGTTTTAGATAAATTGATAATCACTTATTGAATATTGCTCCTTTTTTTTAACAGAGTTGATAGCAATATGCACATCCATATTTTTGCATATAATGCATATTTTCAATATTTATCTAACGTAACTTTTTCAAAATAATACTTTAGGTCTTTTTTGTTGTTGAGAACTTCTTTGTCGTGCGTTCTTTTTCATGAAAAATCGATTGTAAATTGGAAGCTGATAATTAAAAATTTCAGACATTTCGGTCAAACAGATCATAGTTCTTATAAATATTTCGATCAATAATGGGAAATAAATTCTTTCACTGATCTTCGCAATGAATAACATCATATTAACTGCAGATTTATGAATTCAAAGTCTTCGGGTGAAAGAGTTTCCTTGTAGTTACTTAATCTTGAGCTCATGCAAACAAATGCACATAAATATTTTAAGCGTCATTTAATTTTCATGACAGTTGTCTACAACTTCTAACGATTTTGACAATCTTGAAAGTTTTCTGAAAGTATGAGTATCTATATACTCTGTAATCATTTTGTGACGCTCGACAATTTTTTATTATTCAATAAAAAAAACAAACTTAATACAACAGTTTTTACAGTTTTATTTGTCTCGTATTTTATCTACTTGCAACACTTTTGACAGTTTTCGTGAATTATTTATAATTTTCCATGACATTTTATTTTTATAGGCTTCATAATTTAAAATTTTTTTCAAATACTGCAAAAATAAAAAATTCCAGGAAAAATTCCTACATTTTCTCAGCACAAAAAAGCGAATCTTTGACACTTCAAGAGTCAATTCATTCGATTTGTACATTCCGCAATCCGAAAAATGTTGAAATAAGCAAATGTCTGAAAGAAATCAAACAATAACTCAACCGACATTCAAGAATGCGAAATTTCCCAAACAATTTTTTACACAAAGTTTGCAGCTGATTATTTTTCACATGAATAAGTATGTGAAAAAACATAAGGATTTATTTTGCTTACGAGAAAGTTCCATTCACGTTTCAAAAGTTCAAAGTATTTTAAATGTTCCATACATATTCACAAGCTTGCCCTCTCTGACCACAAATTTCCAACATCACTTCCTTCATTCGACAGTAAGACACTTCATTATTTCTTGTTTCTTCGCAAATGTGAGACGTGCAACATGGTATTATTTATTGTGAAAAAGTGAATGAATTTATTATAAACGAGATAAAACTATAAACAAGGTACGGTTTTAAGGTCTTTAAATAAGGTATTCAAACTAAGTGGTACTTGTACTTTTAAATGAAGTGTAAAAATATCAAAATTGAAAACATTGATCGCAGAATCAGAACTTTCTTATATTTCTGCTGAGATGACGTTTTTTTTCAAATTGATGTATATCACAAAGTTTTATCAAGTCTTTCAGTACTATTTTTTGAAAATATTCTAGGCCGAGAAATGTTGTTAAATAAATAGAAAATGAGCGTAGTTGATTTTGCGATTACTAAAATTTCATGAAAATATGAAGCATTTGATTCAAAATAAGTTTCTTTCAACTGAACAAATTTGAAAAATCATAATCACGTAAGAAAGTTGCTCAATGTTTTTATGTTTGTTTAAAATACCTATTTTTTTAATGTTTTTGTATTTACATGAAATTTATTCAAATTATTTTTATATAGTCGTAAAATTTATAGCAGAGACTAAAATTGCACTTCTTAAAAAAATATAAAAAAGAAAAAAGAAAATTTTTATCATCGATTAATAAAAACATTAGAGATCAAGATTATCAATTTCAAAAAATATTTAGTACTTGTAGGAGTTATGAAATTTGAAAATTCATGAGATCATTTTTTTATTTGAAATTTTACCAACATGAGCATATTTTCGAAATTTTGTTCCAAATCATTAATGTTCAATATTTTTGATTTATTATTATACAACTTTTCACTAAATCGTTGTTTATACTTATGTTTACAATGAAATTTGTTTGAATTAAATATAATTATCTAGTTTTCAATCATAAATAAATTTTAAAAAGGCTCAAACACTTTAGATTATTAAAATATTTTATAACTTTTCAATCATGCTACTTTCATAACTCATATTTAAAAAAAATATGTCGTTGATTCTTGATCTTGAAAGAATAATTTTTTTTAGATGAGTTTTATAACAATGGACACAACTTCTTCGATACCAGCATTTTTCGCTGGACGAAGTATTTTCGTAACAGGAGGAACTGGATTTATGGGAAAAGTGCTGATCGAAAAGCTTTTGAGATCATGTCCTGAAATTCGTGAAATTTTTTTATTGATGCGTTCAAAAAAAGGGGTATCGATTGATAATCGCCTTAGAAAAATGTTGGAAAATCCGGTGAGTTAATAGTTTTAATTTTTATGATGATCGAATGAATCCCGAAACTCAGAGTGAAATTTATATATGAGCATCATTATTTTAAGTACCAAAAAAAGTAAAGTTGTATTTGTATATTTTAAAAGTTACTAGAAAATATTTAGATAAAAGTAACCGTTAGAAAAAAAGTTATTTAAAATTTGGATCAAAAAAGTCAATTACGTTTTTAGAAACGTCTTTTTCCTTTTCAAATTTTTTAATTACTTACCAGAATTATTTCAAACGATGTTTTTCACTTGAATTACTTAATTCATTAAACTAATGGCTTGAAAATTAAATGATAAGAAATCGGAGTCTATTTCGAATAAAATTTAAAAAAAATGAAAGATACAAATCAACTTATTTTTAATATACAATATGTCTAAAAGTAAAGAAATTTTATACTACGAGTTCAGCCGAATTCCAACAACAGCATATTACTAGAAAATATAACAACCCTTAGAAATACATTTTCAATTTTTTAAAATGAATCCCAAAATGCTAAAATAAAATGGCCTTTTTCTAATATGTAGAGTAGTAGTTTTGTAAGAATGCAATGAATGAAGTGCATTGAAAATTTCCCACACTCACTTTCGCCAAACGAAATGTAAATGATTCCAAAATCAGTTGATGCTTGTTACGGAAGCCAGACTTGTCAGACTTGTCAAAGTGCATTTGCGATTCATTTTACTCAAAAGAATTCTCTTTGTGCAGCTGAACTTTGATTATATCTCTTCGTTAACCAAATAACTCGACAATTTCTGCACCTGAAATAGAATTCTAGAATGCCCGAAACAAGATGGGAGTTGACAAAGTAATTTCATGAATTCGGAAAAGCTGCAGTTAATTACGTAAATGTTTATTAAGATAATTTTTTGTTCCAAAATCAGAATCTGTTAAAATATGTCAAATAAATTGCTGCAATTCGATAATTCATTTTATTATGCAACAACTTTACAATTTTTGACTGTTTAAAAATTAAGCTATATTTACTTTCGTGTGCTATTTCAAAAAATAACTATAATACTATAAATAATTACTAATTTACTGTACTTGAATATACTTTTTGAAATACCTACTGCACGATTCTGCTATGCATAATGTATTATGTTATCAAAAAGAATAATAATAAAATATATTTTCTAAAATATTTTACTATACTTAACTACAATATAAGCTCATGAGTGAAACAAATATCAACATCGAAATATCCATTATATATAAAAATGTGCAGGTGCATACTGTTTTCAACCTTACAGTTGGTGATAATCTGTGTAGAAAAGATAATTCACAATAAACTACCAGATTATTTATTTATTCATAGCAGAAAAACCCCCAATATATTAAAATAAATTAAAAAAGCGAGAAATTATTTACAAAAAAATAGTACTACATATTTAGGTAAATAGAAATATAAATAATTATGAATAAAGTTCAAATATCACGAATTTTTTCATCAAAACTGTTCTATTGTTGCAAAAACGTTGAATTTATTAATCGAAATGAGCATATGACTCATAATAAAGGTGTGGTTACAAACAATAACCACTTATAAATAATAATATTCCATTCTACTCAGAATTAAAGAAATTCAAAAGTTTTTAGACTTTGAAAAAATATTTATAACAAAAACATCTTGGAAAAATGATTTTATAAACAAATCGTAGGAATTATTTACAAAAAAAATCAAATTGTTTGCGAAAAACCAGAAAATGGTCTATTACGTTTCATCAGAATACATAGCCAAATTATTGAAATAAATAATTTGTTTAGTTAAATAACTTTCTCTGTCTCGGTACTAATATAAAACATTTCAATCAGCTTTTCGACAGAGTTAAAGCCGAGCGACCACGATCGACGGAAAAGCTGATTCCCGTTTCCGGTGACGCCATGGTCGAGGGCCTCGGTCTGGGCCCCGTGGAAAGGAAAGTCATCATCGACAGAGTTTCAATAATTTTCCACGTCGCCGCCAGTGTGCGCTTCGACGACAATTTGAAATCCGCCGTTTTTATGAATTTGCGCTCAACGCGGGACATTTGCATTCTGGCGGCTCAAATGAAAAGCCTCGTGGTAGGTAAATGCTCGGCGACGCCGAATCTATGAATATTCACTGAATGTCGTGTTCATCCGAAGGCCCTCGTCCATGTGAGCTCGACCTACACGCACTCTGACAAACCCACGGTCGAGGAAAAAATTTACCCATCGGTCGCTGATTGGAAAAAGACAATCAAGATCGCGGAAAATTTGGACGATCATACGCTGAGGATTTTGACGCCGAAGTAAGGATAACCGAGTTTTCCAATTAGTTATTAGTACAGTCAAACTGTCGTAAAATAAGGGGGGTGGATCGAAAAAATTCCGAACAGGCTGAATTTTTGATATGTTGTTTTTGTATGTCAAAAACATATAATCCCAAAATGGCGTATCAAAATCTGCTGCGGAAAAGCCGCCATCTTGAAAAAATTTTGAAATCGATTTTCTCAATTTCTATTGATCGGAGAGAAAAAAGTCTAAGGACAAAAAATGTAGGGCTTGTCATTTTCAACATTTTTCGTCTTAGGCTCAACTATGTACAGTTCGCTCAAAAAAATATAGAAGGCGCTGAAGTTGTCAAGAATCGTTTTTATCACATTTTGACTTCAAAAAAATTACTTTTACCAAAAATGTCAAATAGTAAAGTTATAGATCTCAAAAGAAGCTACAAATCATGTACCGATAGTTTTTAAAAAATCTTTAAAGTTTCAGAGTTATAGCGGCTGAAAATTCAATACGTATGTCAGAAGAGGCGGAAAGTTCTAGAAATTCGTTTTCAATCATCAGTTACAAATGAATATCACAAAAAATTATTTATATTTTCAGTATTAAATGTCATATTAAAGAAATAATATTTAGGATGTTATTAAAATAAATTTAAAAAAATTATATAAACCAAATTCATATTATTTTATATTTATTCAAATGAATTCTATCTTAATAAATAAATTTCAATGAATGAACCAATGAATGAAACAAATAAATAAATAAAATAAATGTTAATAATAAATACAAATAATTTATTTGTAAAAAAAATATTATTGATATACTATAAATATTCATATATATAAATATAAATAAAGATTTTAAGCAACCTTTCAGGCTTATCGTTATCTATCACGTTAAAAACGATCGTTTATAATAAGGTTTGCAAAAATTTTCAGTTCTCAGATGTGGGAGTCAGATATGAAAATGAAAAAAGCAACATCATGCAACTTATAGTCATTTTTACATAGCCAAAAACTGCTTATAATATAATTTTTCAAATATTTTCAAAACTATGAGGTAGTTTCTGCTGTGACATTGAAAAATTCCGCCTCTTCTGGCATGCGTATTGAATTTTCAGCCGCTATAAATCTGAAACTTTAAAGATTTTTGGAAAACTACCTATACATGATTTGTAGCTTTTTTTGAGATCTATAACTTTACTATTTGACATTTTTGGCAAAAGTAATTTTTTGGAAGTCAAAATGTGATTAAAACGATTCTTGACAACTTCAGCGCCTTCTATATTTTTTTGAGCGAACTGTACATAGTTGAGCCTGAGACGAAAAATGTTGAAAATGACGAGCCCTACATTTTTTGTCCTTAGACTTTTTTCTCTCCGATCAACAGAAATCGAGAAAATCGATTCCAAAATTTTTTCAAGATGGCGATTTTTCCGCAGCAGATTTTGATACGCCATTTTGGGATTATATGTTTTTGACATACAAAAACAACATATCAAAAATTCAGCCTATCCGGAATTTTTTCGATCTACCCCCTTATTTTACGATAGTTTGACTGTTCTATATTTGTCAAACCAAAAATTAGATTTACTTAAATAAATTTTTATTTTAGATAAAGAAATTCGATTAAATTGTGAAACGCTCTAAAAGTTGGAAGAAAAAATTCTTTTCGATCCTCGGAGCCAAAAAAGTAAGAAATGTAAACACGTGCAATTATTGTAATTTGAAATGTGCAATTATTTAGTTTTAGGCTGTCCTCCACAGCCCTCGTCAAAAAATTACACATATTGAATTTCAATAATTATGTGTGTTTTTGTTTCTTACTTCTTTGGCCTTGAGTATGGAAAAGAATTTACATTTAAATATTCGAGTAAGCAGAAACGTGATTTTTTTGGACTAAACAAAAATTTGTTAAAATGAAATTCCTTTTTGATCCTGGAAAACAAATAAGTAATAAATAAAACACATAGAATTATCAGAATTCATAATGTGTTATTGTAATAGCTTTCGGCTGTCATCTACACCCTCATCAGAATGGTAAATATTAATCAAATTTTTTTATTATTTTTTATTCTGATGAAAGCTGTGGATGATAACCAATAACTTGAAATCACAAATTTTTTTTCAGATAATTCTATGTGTTTTATTTGATACTTATTTGGCTCCGAGTGACAAAAAGGAACCTCATTTGAATTTCATACGGAGCGTTTCACTAGTCAAAATTTGGTAATATGAACTAAAAATTTATTTGTGTGAACCAAATATTTCATTGGTCAAATAACGACCAAACGTTTGTATGAGACAACCAAATCGGTTTTTCAGTGTAGTATTTGTGTTTTTTTTGATGATAGAATCTCTCGATTTTCGACAATTTTTTAAAAATTGTTTTCAGTTAATGAAATTTTTTGAATGAATTTATCAAACTTGTTTCAAAATTTACTAAAAATGTGAACATTCGGATCTATTTGGTTCAGTAATGTTCGTATATTTTTTCATGATTTCAGAAAATCGTCTATTTTGAGATTCTGTAAAACATTTTCTATTTATATTGAAACTTCTAAACACATTTAAAAAAACAACGTAAGTTATTCAAATTCGCTTTTGTTGTTGATAGTTGACAACAATAAATATCTTGGTATCAAATACTATTCAATGTACATACATATAGTTCAAAGAATTGAAGATCCGGATATCGAAGTAAAGATGTTCACGTTTTTATGGACAATAAAAAAAAGGATTTTTTTTTTTGAGTGAATATTTCAAAAAATTTTTTGCAGGATTTTGGGTAATTTTCCAAACACGTACACTTTCACAAAAAGAGTTGCAGAACAAGTGGTAGCGGATTACAGTAATACACTTCCCTCGGTAATATTCAGACCATCAATAGGTAAATTTTTATTTTAATATTTATTTTATAAACAAGCTTCGAACATGATGTAATGAAAGCTTTTCTTTATTGCTCGAAAGAATATCCATAAATCAAAAAAAAAAAGTATTTTTTACTACTATAAATAAGTGAAGTATTTGACTTCCATATATTTTGGACGGTGATGTAACTTTTTTAAATTCGTTAAAAAGTTTTATCGTTTCTAAAGTTCTTTGATGATTCAAATTAAGTAAGAGTTTTCTATTATGTTTTTTTAATGTTTTATTTTTTACTCGTCTATTTAAAAAATTCACTCTTTTAGCCCATACATGGAATTTTTTTCAGTTACTTTGAGCTTCATTAGTTTTTTATATTTTCTTGATCACTATTTGAAACCTTGTATTTCTGCATTATCTTGAAATTCTGGTAATCAACAGGATCAGCACATACTTTGATAAAAATCAATAGACTTCCAGATTTCCCTCTAGTTTCTCTATCACAATTTTTATCCAGGACAAAGAACATAAAGAAAAAGTTATTAAAAAATTTTTATTTTCTTACTATCAAATATTTCTAGAATGGACCACGAATTTATTGTGACTTCTACAAAATTTAAAAAATAATCATAAACCACTGTTTTTATCGTTTTTCGTTGCTAAAAATGGAAAGGGAAATTAAAAATTCACCCTTATCTCTAAATTTACTTAAATAACTCATTTATGGGAAATATTTTTGATTACGCTCTTGATGGTTGCACGTTTTATTGGTATCGCTTAGTAATATCAACGTTATCCGAGCCTGTGAAAGGATGGTTAGATAATTTCAACGGCCCTGTCGGAATGATGATCGGAGGTGGTAAAGGGGTTGTTCGGGTGATTTGCAACGACCCCAAACAAACGTCTGATTTCATGCCAGTTGATATAGCCATTAAAGCGATGATAAGTGCGACATGGAAACGAGGAACAACTACGTGAGTTTATGCAATAATTCACTTTATTTTCACTTCGACTTGAAGACGAAAATTAGTAGAAAAACTGATAAAATAACTGAACAATAAGTTTTCATCAATGAAATATTTCAATTAAATAACAAAATTTGATTAAGACATAAGACGTGCATTTGTCTAAATGTTGGGAATCAAAAAATGGAAAGCTTTTACTATGGATAAAATTTAAAAGGAAATTTTTAATCTGAAATATTTATTTTGGAGTACGGTTTTCCATAGGATAACGAAGGATCCGAGTGTCCACGTATACAATTGTGCTAATTGTGGGATAAAATGCGTGACCACAGCAGAAATGATAGGTATGGGACTTCGTTTTACTGAGGACATACCTCTGGAAGGAGTTTTGTGGTATCCCAATACGATTATGGTGCCTAATAGAATCGTTCATTACTTTCTCACTATAATTTTACATCTTTTGCCTGCGTTGGTCATCGACACGGTTCTGAAACTCGCTGGAAAACCACCCATGTAAGTGTAAAAACAAACATTTCTTGATATAAATAACTTTATCAGAATTTCTTATTCCACTTTGAAGTTAGCCTGTTTTTCATTTCCGCTGTCATCAGTTACAGAAGAAATTTATTTATTTGTTTGTTTATTATAGAGTGAAAAAAGGATTTCGGGGACATACAAAAATTTTGAGGGACATACAAAATTGAACTTCTTAATGTTATACTCTAAATTCTTATACCTCTATTTATTTTTATTTTATGTAATATACAATGATTGAAAACGCCGAAAAATAATAAATATTTCTTTTATCTTCTAACTGTTTGTTGAAGACTCGTCAAACTACAACGCAAAATATACACAGCCAACAGTGCACTCGATTATTTCATGACCAACCAATGGATTTTCCGAAACAACAACTTCCTGAAACTTTTGTCAGAATTGCCGAAGAAAGATATGGATAGTTTTGGATATGATTTCTCGACTGCGAATGTTCATGATTATTTCAAGTAAGTTTGGAATAAAAATTGATAAGGTTGAATGCAGCTTTATTTAGTTAGCTTCATTCTCAAATTTAACGTTCCGTGTGAAGATTCAGAATTATTAATAGGTTTTTTTATCATGTATTGAATCGGTAAATAAAATTTTTTCTGTGCCATAGGGCGTGTCTAACTGGAGCGAAAACGTATCTTCTGAACGAAGACATGAATAAACTAGACGAAGCCAAGCTCCATTTCAATAGGTGAGTTTTGGTACACTTTTTCCAGTTTCTAGAAAAAGAAAACAAAAAAATCCATGTTTTTTTTATGAGTTGAAATCGATGAACCATCATATAATTTATTTTTTGAAACTGTATTTGTGCGTTTCTCAAGTTTGGAATTTCCATTTTTATTTTTCTAACAACGAATCAAAAAAATCTACTTTGCAACTAGTGATTGTCAAAAAAAACTAGTTGAGCGGCTTTGTAAATATAACTACAAGCCAAGTGAAAAAATGTAGACATAACTCATATTTATTCATAAATTCAGACGCAAATTAATCTCAAATGCAAAAAACAAATTATCAAAAATTACTCAACACGACGATGCCAACAAAAAAATTTCATGGATGCCTGAGTAATTCTCAAACGCGTTTTTAATGACTGTAAAGATGTTGGAAACGATGAAGAAATACTTGTTCTAAAGCTTACGTATCTCAAGAATAGCTAATCATTGTTGGCATTTGACGCAAAATACGCACTGACCTACCGTGATAGATAACTAGAAAAAGCCAATAACACAATAAGTTATCGAGAGATTGTGTAATTCCGCGCGTCATTGCTTTATTTCCATACTTTTCTGCGAATACTTAATAAACGTACGCAAACGCTATCAATAAAATCCATATATTTACACTGCATCAGAATAAAATTGTATTTTCAATAGAAATATCAGGAAGTGTTTTTGGTCTGTAACGATGGCATAACGTTTGTTTAATCAAGAACTGAATTTTTCAGTATTTTAACAAACTTGACCTTTAAAAAGCGGGATCTTGACTTTGCGGTAAAAATCCTTAAAGTCTGATTTGTTTTTTTTGATTTTTAGATATAAATTTTTTTTTAATTTATCAGAATACAGTAAAACTGATCATTGTTTAAATCATGTGTATTTTTGTAAAAAATTTTAGATTCAGGGAATTTTCGAGCTCCATCGTCGAAAAACTAATACGAGCATGTGAATAATAACTTTTTTTTTAAACTAAAAAAGTATACATACATTTCTAATGAAAATATCAGAATAAAATCGAACGATAACACTTCCCCAAATTTCCTCTGTATAACAGAAACTCAATATGCAAAAAAAGAAGGATTTTTATACATAAGCTTAAGAAAAAGTCCGATTTCAAATAAGAGTTATTTTCACAAACAGAATTATACACGAACTAAATTTTTAAAATGACATAATTATTTATGAAAAAATTTTACATGTGTTGATTTCTCAAATTCACAGAAAAATTTTGAAAAACTCAACATTCTTGAAATTTTCAATCTCCGTCCGACTTTCTAATTGGCCATAACTGATTGAAGTTAAAAAACTTTGAGGTTAGGTTACATCGACCAAAACTCTATCAAGTTCGATGACATTGAAACCAAAGTTCGATAGCTCCTGGAATAGTCTCTTTTAAAAAATTATAAGGAATCCAGTATCTCTGTTGTCAGATATCGTGATATCGAGTTCGGCCGAGCGAACAACGTAAAGCGTCCTCGTGAAAATACCTGCAGTTGCAATGCAACCCTCGAAAATGGTTTACCGGGTTCGTTTGGTCGATGTAGATTAGCAAAAGTAGGTCGCGAATCCCAACTCCCGAACGACTGTTGACACTGCTTTTCCAAATTGCAAATTCATTTGACCCGGTTGTACGATCCGTAACGGATTATTTCTAAAACGTGAGATCCAAAAGTTCAATGCTCAAAATAATGCATATCCTAGTTTTCGGAATTCCCATTATAGTTTCTATCAAATAATATCATATTTACTCGCTTTCCTGGAACCGGAAAATCCTCATGTAATAATCATATAAAGTTTAAAGAAAAATTATCTAAAAAAATGATATTCTTAAAATACTGGAAAAACCTTGGTCTCGCAAAAAATAATACATTTGATTGATGTATTAACAATAAGGGATAATTTTTCTTAAATAATGATCATTTACAGTTTGTATGAATAAATTCCGTTAATAAATTGTTTATGCATATAATCAATTGAGAAGTATGTCGATTAAAATGCATACACAAATCGTTAGACATTACTAACAATTTTCGTTTATTTAGCACGGAGTTTAAGAAAAACAAATGTTAGAAAAAAAAGTTCCTGAATAGTTTTATTGACAATTAGCTAATTCGAACTGTAAATAAAATATCGCATTGTGAATTCCGTCAAAATAGGAATTACCAAAACTCAAAATAATGTAGTGCATTTCGGAAACAATATTTTTGACAAACAAATTTTTTGAAAAACAACTCTCGGAGAATTTCCTCGAGAAGAATATCTTGAAAAATACGGTCTCCAACAAAAAATGCGTTCCACAACCATGTGTACATGAAAGTTTAATAAATTCAAGACGTAGAAAAGCAAGCACTTTTCTACCTCATTGAAAAAAATTATGTTTTCCTGCCACCTATGTTATCTATACAATTTGTTTCAGGATGAAAAGAATCTCCCAATGCTTCAACGCTTGGTGCGTTTTCGTAGGCACATGGATACTGTATCGTTATGGATTTTTTTCCATGATCTTGAACTTTATGGAAAACACGATAACTGACTTAACTGCTTTATAAACTATTTTTACACCAAGAATCAGATTCTATTTTACGATATTCATATATTTCTTCCACAACTTCAAAAAATTTTGTATCACCAATGTCTCGAGCGTCAACTCCTTTGTGTCGAGGTCTCATTTTTTAATGTTGCATGGAAACAAACGTGTGTATGTGCGTGATGAAAACTTGAAATAGACGATTTCCCTTCTCTTGGAAAACCTGATTATGAATTTTTAAAAACCCGCTGGAAAATCAATGACTAAGTCTCAAGTTATCGACAAGTATTGCAGATTTTATCATTCATCGTGTACGAGTGAATCGATAGACCGGTGTTTTTATCTGATAATAAAAGTCTGAGAAAATTATTGGTTTATTATTGCTTATTGTTTACATTAAAAAAAATTTATAAAGTTATGGTGAGCTAAGTGAGATAGTGAAAAGTAAGCTGAAATAAGGTTCGTAAAATTGATAAATGAACTTCTGTAGACTAAAATTTTGGGACAATGTAAAATATTTGTTGTCACAAAAATTTTTTTGTATTAAAACTGAATCTTAGTAATTTTTGTTAGAAAATGCCTACCATTTATTAAGATTTAAACTTTTGTATAAGTTACAATCATGAACATTAAATTTAGATAAAATCATGCATAACTGTTTGAATCTGTTAAACAATCAAAAATGTCAGATTCGCAATGATCTCTAAATCATCAATAAGTGATAAAATTGTAAAAATACGAATCTATAAAAACTACAATTTACTGTTTTACACTGTCAACAATTTTTGACTTCTCAAAAACAAGAACAACTTTTTTGAAATCATCAATAGTTGATATAATTAAATTACTACTTAGATAAAAAATTTTTAAATAACGAAAGTAAGAATCGTTTTACATTATCACTCTTGGATTCGTTATTTTCGTATTGTTAATCTTACTTATAAATTCATATTCAAAATTCAGCTTTTTCGAACACCAGCCCTAATTTTCAGAATTCAAGTGTCCGGAAAAACACGGTAAAATGTCTTCTATTCCGTCAATCGTCGTCGATTGTCCTTTCGAAGATTACGAGATTGATTTGGATTCGCACAGCAATTTCGTGCAAGTTCAAGCGCTGCGCAACGAAATTGGAGAGAGCATCATCGACGATTGTTTGTTGTTCATGAACGCGGAATACGAGAAGAGAACTGGCGATGATTGCGAAGCGTTTGCGGAAACTTCCGGTCGCGTTCAATCACCGGATCCTCGGCAAATGTTCGTCAGTGTCAATAATGCTGGAGTTGCAACGCTTAAGGTAATAAATCAAAGGTTCTGGAAAAGAAAAAAAGATCCTCCAGAGTCAGGCTTTTTAAAAAAGGAAAAGTTCGGGATTGGATTCTGCCTTTTCCAATTTTATTCGTCTGGTATCTGAAGTAAACGAAAATGATTGACGTTCGAATTTTTAGGGTAATTTCGCTGAATTTATAGCTTTGGGAATTGATGGGATTATGAATGAAATTATGAGAGTTAAGCTACATTCAAAATATACTAGTTTTCAGATGATTGATTTGGATGATTTGAATATCAAACATTCAAATTCGAAACATGTGAGTGTCATAATTATCCTAGAAATTTGAATACGTCAATGTTTCTTCGAAAAAAAAGCTAAGAGGGTTGTAATATAATATCTTTGAAGATAGTAACATATAATTCTAGACTTTTTGACAAAATGTATGTTTGTTACAACAAAAATATTTTAAAAATGCAACATCTTAAATAGTATTTATTTCTTAAATTACAGTTATTACTAGTGAAATCTATTTGTACATGCAGTTTCATCAACCATACATCTAGTTGTTTTTTATGATCCTCATATTTATATGGCTCAGACGATCATGCCATTTTTCCTATAAAATAAAATTCTTTCTCCAACTTCGCTCCATAAATGAAAACGATAACATTCTCCCTTCCTCAGGTGTGGGACGCGAGAAGTTACGACGAAATACAGGAAACGTACTCTTCCTCGTCCTCCCGGAGATCGTCTTACTGTAGTTTACCCAGCCCTCTGGACTATCAAACTTCCCTTGAACAAAACTTGGAGAACGAATTCTACTCCAGTTTGAGCCATTTCCCAAATTGGCAAGATGAGACGTGCGAAAATTTTCAAACTCAGGTTCATTTATCTTCATAATTACAACAAAACGATACAACATTGATCTTTCGATAGAAATTCTTTGAAAACCATTTCCAAAATTTATTCATAAAATTCTACCTTGTTATTTCAAATGAAATCGTCTAGGCAGTTAGGGTCATGTCTTTTTTTTGCATTAAATTTTGTTTTTTAAGTTTTTACGTCAAAATCGAAGAGACACGAATTTTTTCTATTTACTTGATTTTGAGTTCTTTCGTCGTTGGGAATTTTTTAAAATTTGTCTAAAAACTTGATAAGGGGTCGTGCACATAATACATCACACAATTTTTAGCCATTTTTGACACCCCCCATGGCTCACATCGTCACAAATCTTCGGCCCTCCCCTCCCCCTTGACGTCATGTCACACGTTTTCTTCTACCAAATTTTTACTAATCACGAATATCATCTAGATTTTTTAAAGCTGCTATTTATTTATTTGTAATCAAGTTCGCGTAATGAAATTTTTATATAAAAGTTTATCAATTTTCATGAAAATCATTTTTTACATTTATAAAATCACCAAGTCTTGCGTCTTGGCCAATACTGAAGGGGTTATATACTTTTTTCTGGAGAGAAATAGAGGGTTTTTATTTATTTTTTTCTAATTATGTTACCATAGTTCTATTGAAATGCGATATAAAATTCCATAAAGTGCATCTCTTTTTGTGTTTTCGTACAAAATTTCAAGTGAAAATCGGGAAAATTGTGGAAGGTACGCTCCTTGCCACAGAATTCCTTTAAAAAAAAGTGCTTTCGAGGTGAGAACGAAATCTGGCTAACCACTACATCAATCAATTTGAAATTGGGAGCAGTTGTCTGTACTTACAGTAGCTATATCTTGAACGAAGGAATTTTTTTCAGACACATCCTTCTATTTTTTTCAGTCAGAAAACTCAATTTTTCGACTTTAAAATATCAACTTGTTTAGAAAATATGTCACTGTAACTGTAAAAAGTTTTTTTTTGCAAAACCCTTCGTTCAGGCTCTAGCTATTGTAAGTATACAAACAACTTCTCCAAATTTCAAACTGATCGATGTAGTGGTTAGCGAAATATCGTGCTCACCACGATGGCATTTTTTTAAAAGAAGTTCTGCGGCAGGGAGTGAACCTTCTCCAATTTTTTCGAATTTTCACTCGAAATTTAATACAAAAACTTGATTTAATATGTACTTTATGAAACTTTTTATTGCATTTGAATAAAACTATGGTAACATGATTAAAAAAAGTAAATAAAAACCTTGTATTTTCCTAGAAAGAATGGTATAACTCCTTAAGCAAGATCATAAACCAGAATCTTGCTAACACTTGGCCGTGAACACAGTCGAATCGTTTACAAAAATTCTATTAATAACAATTCGATTATAAAAAATTGCTACTTGTTTACCTGTCTTGCCATCTCGCTCTCGCAAGTGCTCGTCAGTGCTTCTTGCGATGAGCACCACATGAGTAATTTCTGCGAAATCAGCCTTATGGTCTACCTTTTTTTCTCGTAAATTGTCTTCTAACCTTTAAAGGGTTATATACCTTCTTCTTTAGGAAAACACAGGGTTTTTATTTATTTTTTTTTTTAATCATGTTACCACAGTTCTATTCAAATACATGAAAAATTCCATTGCGGTGAGCACGATATCTCTCTAACTACTACATCGATTAATTTGAAATTTAGAGGGGTTTGTACTTACAATAGCTAGTTCGTGAATGAAGGATTCTTTAAAAAAAAATTTTTTACAGGCACAGTGATATTTTTCCCAAAAAAGTCGATTTTTTACAGTCGAGAAATTGAGTTTTCTACTTGAAAAAAATAGATGGACGTATCTAACGAAAAATTCCTTTGTTCACGAACTAGCTACTATAAGTACGAACAACTCCGAATTTCAAATTCATCGATGTAGTAGTTAGCGAGGTATCGTGCTTAACGCGAAAGCACTTTTTTTTCAGGATTTCTGCGGCAAGAAGTGTAATTTCCAGAATTTTTCAAATTTTCACTCAAAATTTTATACAAAAACACAATGAGAGACATGCTTTATGCAATTTGACATCGCGTTTCAATAAAACTAAGGTCACGTGATTTAAGAAAAGTTAATAAAAAACCCTGTATTTCTCTAAAGAAAAAGGTATATAACCCCTTAAGTGTAACACACGGAAGTATATGCAATGATTAATTGTAATATAATTTTCCAAGTTTTTCAATAATATTATATGGAATGTCGACAATACCGTTCAAATTATAAGAGTGAAAATTGAAATTCTTGTAATATAAGTAAAAAAAATTTTTTTTAATTCTCAGTTATGACTGGCCACATGACACAGTAAGCATGAGTAAGCTTTCAATAAACTTTCATGTGAAAGGTTGAAACATTTCACATGAAAGTTTGTTCAAGCTTACTGTGCCATGTGAGTATTCCATTGAGAAGAGTACAAAGTTTAAATGTTTTCAATCACATGCATTCCCTGCACACTCTTATTCTCTGAAAATGCAGGAACAATTTGCATGTAAAAAAAAAGTTATTATGATATGGAAAAATTCGAAAAAAAATTGATCAGGTATGAAAAAACTACTTTTTAAGGAAAAATGTGTGACGTCACAGTAATAATAGACCCCCCCCTCCCCCAATGTCACAGAACGTCACAATTTGCTGACCCACCGTCCCCCAAAACGTGTGACGTAGGGGAGAACAGGGCTACTTCGATCACTTTTTTTTCAACAAAACTTTTTATAAAGAAAGTAAACAAATGTTTGCATGTACTAGCTGTCGAATGAAAGGGTTAACATCTCTCAACATATTATATTAGTGCTGGAAGTTTTTATTATTCTGTTGATTAAAAATATCGAAATTTACTGTAACGTCTCCTTTGATCGGTGTATCCCCTTGGGTGGAGCTACTGTGATCGGGCTATGAGGCTATTTCGATGGGTAGACAGAATTGATTCAAAGCGCATGAATTAGTGGGAAATTGTATTTATAGGATAATATTTATGAAAATTCAACAATAATAAAGTTATCGCATTCAATTTTTTTGTTGTTACGACTCAAATAACAACTTTTTCACAGTTAAACGAACATTTCAGAAACAAATTGTTGTATTAAGGAAATCCTTGAGCTATGTAAAATGCCACCTACAATTTTGCAAAAAATCTGCGAAACCCAAGGTTTGCACATTTGAGAAAACCAAATTTTCTTATACAACGTTCCCTGTTTAAGCTAGTAGTTGGAATTAAAATTCATATTTCACGAGTTTCTTAATACCCCTCGATTTTTATTGCTTCATTATTATGAAAGTAAGTCAAAGATTTAATATGCAAAAAGTCTGCAAAATCCAAGGTCCGCACATTTCGGAAAACCGAATTTTCTTAAAGAACGTTCCCTGTTAAGGCTAGTAGTTAAAATAAAAATTCGTATTTCGTAAGTTTTTTTAATCCCCCTCAATATTTATTGCTTAATTATTATAAAAGTAAGTCAAAGATTCACTCTGCAAAAAATCAGCATTTTCCAAGGTCCGCATATTTGAGAAAACCGAATTTTCTTGTACAACGTTCCCTGTTTAGGCTAGTAGTTGAAATAAAAATTCATATTTCGCGAGTTTCTTAATTCCCTTCGATTTTTATTGCTTAATTATTAATAAAGTAAGTCAAAGATTAGTTATGCAAAAATCTGCGAAATCCAAGGTTTGCACATTTGAGAAAACCAAATTTTCTTATACAACGTTCTCTGTTTAAGCTAGTAGTTTGAATTAAAATTCGTATTTCACGAGTTTCTTAATACCCCTCGATTTTTATTGCTTCATTATTATGAAAGTAAGTCATAGATTGACTATGCAAAAAATGTGCAAAATCCAAGGTCCGCACATTTGAGAAAACCGAATTTTCTTCTACAACGTTCCCGGTTAAAGCTAGTAGTTGAAATAAAAATTTGTATTTTGTAAGTTTTTTTAATTCTCTTCAATATTTATTGCTTAATTATTATAAAAGTAAGTCAAAGATTGACTATGCAAAAAATTTGCAAAATCCAAGGTCCGCACATTTGAGAAAACCGAATTTTCTTGTACAACGTTTCCTGTTTAAGCTAATAGTTGAAATAAAAATTCGTATTTCACAAGTTTCTTCATCCCGCTCGATTTTAATTGCCTAATTATTATGAAAGTAAGTCAAAGATTAACTATGCAAAAAATCTGCAAAATCCAAGGTCCGCATATTTGAGAAAACTGAATTTTTTCAACTTTTTCAATTTTTTACGTTAGTCAGGTTCACTTTGGTTTCTTTCCGATTTTTTCTTCAAATTCTTTTTTTTTCTTTTTTTTAAAATACACATAATTTTCGAAAGTCATACCTTTAATAGTTTTCAGATTTAAATAACTGCGATTTTCAAAAATTTTTAAATCGTTCAAATTTTTAATCTTTGCTTTATGATTCTTTGAAAACGTCTGAACTTCCAAATTTTCCAAACATTATTCTCCGAAAATTAAAAAAATAGCTGAACATAATACTCAAAATTTTAATGAAAATCAATAATAATAATTAATATCAAACAATTCATAACAATCAATTATGCTTACAACTTATTTTATGAAATTTTATATAAATCGCATTTTATACTAGTGAAAATACTTTAAAAAAGTAGTACAATGAAATATATCACTTACGAATACCTTGATCGAAGTGGCCCCGCAAACATTGATCGAAGTAGCCCCGAAAGTAAAAAAAAAATTTCGAATGCTCTTCACAGCCATAAAAGAATTTCGTTGTAAAAATATTTGTCCAAGAATTTTCGGGCACGTATATACTTACGAGACTACAAAAAATTTACTTATTCTCAGGTACTAATGGCATTTGACAAACTTTTTCCGAAAATTTTCTTTAGGACGTTTTTGACAGCTTTGCCGACGATTGTGATTATATTTCAATTATATTCATAAACATATACACGCGCGCAATTATTTACATGTGTCAAGTTAGGTTACTACTAGAACTAACTTTTGGCGGCGATTCAATGTAAACATTCAAACCGCATTTCAAAAAATCGCAAGTTATCGAGGTAGCCCTGCGATCGGAATAGCCCCACTCTCCCCTATTATGTGCACGACCCCTTATGCTCTATTGGCGCATGTTAATTTTTTGTGTGCATGCGATAACTTTATTAAACTGTTATTTAGATAACATGCTAATTAAATCATGAAAGCTGACTGTTTTTTTTACATCGCTAGCGGAACTCATTTGCAAAATTCAATTTCGTTGATGCGACAGGTAAACTTCAATTTCCACGATCCCATCGACAATTCGGACCTAAATTTAAATTTCGTGGATGAAGTTACGCGAAATCAAGTGATTGAAAAGAATGCGACTTTCGGGCATGGATTGAAAAATTTGCACCAATCGCTCGAAAAAGTAGAACCCGATTTTCAAGTTCCATGCATTTGCGATTCGGAATCTTTCCACGATGCTCGCGAGGGAAAAGCGGGAGATCGTCAAAGCGAATCCGTGATCGAGAATTCTTTGAGCGCGTTTGTAAATGCGATTTGCGATAGAAAAAAGGAGAATTCTTTTGGGGACAGAGACATTTGTCAACAATCTAACTTATACGATGTCCGAGTGAAGGAATCTTGCAATACTGAGCAATCGATAAAGTAAGTCTAACGAAATTGGTAGAAGGAATTTTTGTTTCATTATTTGATAAGCGACATTATTAGTGATTACATTAATTGTAAAATAAATTAACTTTTATTCACTATCTGTACCTTTGTAAATTTTTATGTAGCTAAATTAAAGTACCTTTATTAAAATCTCGATACATAACTATAAATAAATAGATTGGATGGTAAAAAGTTAACGAACTGTTGTTAATTCCGAAAAATGTTAAGAAAGGTTGAAAATTGCGTTAAATAATTTTCATAGGACCTCTTAGCGATCTAGACTTTTTACAATTTATGTGCCAAATTTCCATTGCACTGAGGAACATCCATCTTATTACAACTAAAAATTATGCATTATTCTTGCAGTTCGATCTCCAATCTAATTACTTCGCCTTATCGCGTTTTGAATTTGCCACCGACAAAAGCGACCGCAAAACTAATTGCCGAAGTTGATCCTAATGATGTAATGCGAGCTATGAGAGATGTGCTAAAAATTTCGACGGAAGATTTAACGAAGGTTGATGACGACGGAGATACGTAAGTATAAATTATTTTTATAACAAACAAATGTCCTGCATTAATTTTGAATAAAAAAGAATGTTTATTTATAAAACGTCACAATACATATAAGATATACAGATATTCATGTTTGTACGTTTTCGACTGCCAATTTTTCGAACTCAAATATGACTAATGAATTTGAAAAAGTCTTTTACAGTTCTTCCTCTTCTCTTCCTCTGACCCAAGTATCTCAGATCTGTCGTATAAATATGACACGAAAAAGCAAACACATGAATTATTCCCCAGAATGTTGATGTGCCTCGTGGGCAATCCCGAAGAAATGATGAAAAAAAAGGAATATCTTTTGCCATTAGTCGAGCGACTCAGCAGCGTCAAAGGAGCCTTGTCTTGTATAAATAATCATGGAAAGGACGCCTTATATTTGGCTTCCATCAACTGTCCTTGTATACCCGAAATAGCAGGTTATTTAGCCGCGACGCTACTTCAAAAGGGAATCGACATTAGTCAGAAATTATATCACAACAAGGTACACTTACATGTCTTGTAAAAATAAATTTTTTTTTTTTTGTCATTTTATACTGACAAACGTGTGCAAGCTAAGTACAATGTTTTTCTAAAACTGTTTAATAAAATAAAAGTAATTCATATCTCTCTTTTCATTTGAAAGTACTTAAAATAATACATTTAGTTCTAATTAATTGTGACATTGACATAACATTCCGTAAATTTTTACAGGGCGACACTTTGATACATGCTGTAGCTAGTAAAGGTGACACTCATGTACTAGTTCTTGAGGAACTTCTCACTTTGAAAAATCTTTACGGAGGACCAGTGTTCGATTTATCAAAACTCAACCATGATGGTGAGTGCAGTACTGGGTAGAACTGTTTCATTCTGCTGCAGGCGATCGATGTAAACAAGATCGTATTTTTACACAACGGTTCATTTTGCAGGGAAAACGGCATTGCATTTGGCAGTGGAATTTCACGATTCAAATCGAGCGTTGAAAACGTCCGTAGAAACCGTACCGTTGTTGCTGAAATCTAGCACTATGAAAATTTACACACAAAAAAGTTGATTGCTCGAAACTTGATTTACTTTCGAGTAGTGTTTCTATGAATATTTTTAGTTTGAACGAAAAATATATGAAGTCGTAGTTAATCAGTTTTTGGTTTAATCGTTATTGATTTTTCGTTTTTAACGATAACTTGTTTTATTCCTTTTTTGTAATTTAACTAAGTTTTATAAGCATACATTTTATATTTACACGCGTTTTTTTTTTGTAATAATAATAAAAAATATTCCATCACAAAAAAATGATCGTCCACCTCGTAATACTAAAATAATAACAAAAATTTCCATGCATGAATTCTATTTTACGATTTTCTTGCTTTTCACGAAAATAAAAAGCTTTTTATAAATTAAATGCATTTCTCCGTAGCGAATAACTGTACACTTTCCCAACATATCTCATATATCAAAAATATAAATTCTTCTTCCATCATCAACTTTATCAATTGTATTTAACTAACTTTTAGATTGACAAAAGCAGTTGCTGTTTAACATTACAGCCTTTTTTCGTATGCAAACTTTTCCCGACAAATTCTCGTTTCGAAAGGACAAACAGCGCTTTTCGAGACGATCCCCGGAGAGGAATAAATTGCATGACCCATATTTTCACAGCTTTGTTATCAAGTGAAGCTGTAAAGTAGTTGAAGCGTAGGAAAATTTTTCGTTTTTTTATTCTGCGCCCCCGCCCTGAAAGACTCAATTACCGGCCCGAGGTCCATTAAGAAATTCATAAAATTAGTACGTGAGTCTGCGAAAATTTCCAGGATCCGCGCTATATCGACTTGGACGGCCGTTGTAAAAGCGTGCATCATTGAAAGGACAGAAATGAAGTTGAGTAGAAGCGGACAAAGCTTTCGCGGTGAAAAGATTTTTCGAAATAAAAAATGTGGAAGCAGGGCAAAAAAAAGGTTGCCTTTGTGTTTTACGTCATTAAGGTGGTTAGAGCTTGGAAGGTCGAGGATGAAGAGAATGTGAATTTTGTTGTTTTCACGCCTTCGCATATTGAGTTTTGAGCTTGCATGCGAAAAATTACTGACAGCATCATGCAGAGAGAAATGTTGGTTAATGTAGGGAAATTTTTGTGAAATTCACGAGATTCAATCTTTTTTTTGGCACTAACAAAAGTCATTCTATTGAAATCAACGATTAATTTCGGAACCGAAATACAGCTCTTTTTTTTGTGCAATGAATTCACTGAGTAGAAAACTAGTAATTTGAGCTGAATAATTTGTAAACAACAGTTTATTCAACTATTTCTGTATTCTTTTTCAATAAATGAAATATGGAAGCTTCTCAAACACGATTATGAATTGTATTATTTGATAATTAAAATGTAAAAAATTTTATATCTACATTTCTAACGTTTTAAAAACATGCATTTTTTTGTTGATAGTAATTTACATATTTTTCGCAAAAATACTATATGAGTTTAATTCCGTAAATTTATTAAAAAACAGTTTCTGAAAGTTACACTATAGAAAATTATCGACCATGATTATAAACTATATCATTTGATAGTTAAATTGTTAGGTAGAAGTAACATTTGTCGACAAAAATAATTAATGACATCACTCTGTTATTAAATTGTGAAATAGCATTTGGGCATTTGCAAAAAAATGTTAAAGAATATCTAAATGCTAAAAATTGTTCATCAAGTTAAAAAAAACAAATATTACTAGCTTTTAGTTTGTGTTACATATTAGGTAAAGGTACCTTTTTTTGTACAAAATAAACAATAATGTCATTTTTTTTAATTGTGAAATCGCATCGAAGTATATGCAAAAAAAAATTTCGAAACAAATGAATGGAAATAAATGTTTATTATGTTGAAAAAAGAATCAACAAGTATCTCGATTCCCAAGCGGTCACCCCAACCAAGTACTATCGAGACTCACTGTCGCTTGACTTCCGCGATCGGACGAGAGCGGGTAGTTCCAACAGAATATGGCCGTTGATGACAAAATTAGCAAGAATATTTTTCAAATTGTGTATCTCAGAAATAATAATGAAACGATAATTTTACAATAGAAAATACAATAATTTTTTACATTCACTATTATTTCACACCATAGTATAGGTTTTTTTGCAACAAATACTGTACGAGTAATATTTTTTAAATTTACTCTAAAGCAGTTTTTAAGAAATAAAATATTTGGAAGCTTATCAAGCACGATTATAAATTGTCGTTTGATATTCAAAATAAAAAGTTTGTTGAATACAATTTGAACTTATCTGTAGTATATCATTATCAATTTTTTCGCGATTTCATGAATAAATTGAAATTCTATATGCTTCAATTGAATGATTTTTCGAAAAAGATCTATAATTCGAGCAAAAGCCTTCGAGAATAATTGGTATCTAAATTCGTAATTCGACCATTAGTTTCAAGAATAATAAGGAATCTTGCTATTTAAATTACATTTGTGCTCTACCTCTGAAAATATTCGATTCAGTGACAGTATTTTGGCACTAGGTTCACAGCTAATGCATTGTCGCGCTCAAATGATTAAGACTGCTTAATGTGCACTGGAGCATAAATTTTCTATGAAGCATTAGGAACATTTTGCATTCTGCATTGCCAGAATGATGAAAAAATAAGCGTTTCTTACAATTGACGTGTTTACAAACATTTTTGATAAATTTCTCTCTATTCTCATTATATACAATTAGATAGGAAACCTATTCGTGAAAATTTGTCAAGCTTAGAATTTTTAAGGGCTGCAGAAAAGGTTTGAATTCTAAGATTTTGCACAAAAATAAAAAATTGATCAGTTGATAGGGAACTCCATAGTTAGGTCTTATCTGGTGCCAAATTTTTAAAAGGTGTCTCGTGAATAATTCATGAAACTACGAATTAGAAAAAAAATTTCATACGAAAGCCTTGGAAATTTCCCAAGAGATCAGTTAAATGGCTAAATAGTATGTAATAGAATACGACAAGAAAATGTAAAAGCAAGATATACACAGTGCGTCCATTAAGTTTCGAGACTGATTCCATTAATCGCAAAATAAACAAGATATCTCGAGTTTTTCAAATTTTTTATTCAAAGTATTC
>JAPYZL010003160.1:0-13138 GCA_030522825.1 Platygaster orseoliae | reverse complement strand
CAGCGAAAAGCTAGTGAATTTTCATTACTCCACTCAAATTAGTGAGGTAAATGAAGTCGAGTGAGGTAAAAGAACCAACCTGAAATTGCTCATTTACGTCATGCTTGTCAAATCCCATAAATCGAATTTTCGATACTCGAGTTGTGAAAAAATAATTTTACTTCGCATCAAAAGCTAAATAAAGAAATCCGGCAAGATTTAGCTTTTCATGGATAAATCTCGAGGTATTTTGTTTAATTACGCAATTGTTATTCCCCCCAAGATTGAGTAACGCGATTAAAGTGCGGTATAATAAAAGTTCCGTTTTCTGAATGGAGTAATATTAGTTTCCTTCGTTATAGCACAAGAGGTATAAGGCAACCGTGCAAAGCGCGTGCAATTTTCCGGAATCAGAATTCACTCAAGGGTCGCGTTTTGCGATAGTTATGCTTTCGCAGATCCAATTTTCTTGATTCATTCGGTAAATTTATCGATCTTGATAATGAAATTGAGTTATCCCGGTGTGAATTTATGTTTACCTGGATCACGAGTCGCATTTTTATCGGAATTTATGTATAACTTGGGCGAACGCAGTCCGGATCTGAGATAGGAGCAATTCGTTTTTCGATATCTAGATATAATGATCAACATGCAGGAAGTGCAATAATGCTCAGCGTGGTTTACGTGTTTGCACATGTTCATGGTATTTAATGGGTTCTTCATGGGTGTTCACGGTGCGATTCGAAGATAATCGTTTGGAATAGTTTAAGCTTTTTTACCTTCCGGCTTTCAGAAGAGAATTTTTTAAATCTCGTTCAGGCGTTCCATCGTGTTTGAATCATTTATAATTTTCAGGGCTCACCGAAATATATACAGTAGATTCGGAAATGTTTATTTATTGTTGAAAATGAAGGTATTAAAATGATTGTGATAAATATGATGATAAAACTTTATTCATAAATTATTTGTTACATGATTCAGTTAACGAAAATTATTAACGTGAAAAATGACATGCATTCGGAAATTTTCAAATGTAAAAGTTTGCCGGCAATACTCTAATACTCTTTTGAAGCTGGAAAATGAGTACTTCCGAATCGTACGAAAAAAAAAATGATTTAAGATGTGAATCTTTATGAACTTTTACATTACAATCATAGTTTTAGGCAGAAAAAATGTTCGGGAGGGGTTTTTTGAAGATTTTATTTTTGTAAAAAGCTATTAAATATAGAAATTCATATTCTCACGAAACTTTTCAAGTTATATAAATAATAAAGAAAAAAAATACTAAAAGTATTAAAAAGATGAAATCAAGCTCTATTTTATTGAATACGTATATGAAAAATGTTCGACCTTGGACTTCAAGATTTACACAACTTTGAAACTCCAAAATTCGTGAAATAAAAAAAATCTTTTTACCGAAACCAGATTATCAAAGAATTGGAATTGTCAGATTATTGAATGAAATACATTTTTAAAGCATCAGGAATTTCTAAAATTTAGGTATTTTGTGTTGTTTACACAATTTTATCGTGTTTTTCAGTATTTTTAAAGATTTCTTAAAATTTTATGATTCATTTTACAGATTTCTAGAATTTGATGTCAAGTATTGAAATTCACAACGATTTTGAATTGTAATTATTTTTATAGATTGCTATATATATTTCTAGAATTCTCATTTTAATAGATTAAGTATTTTCAAAAATATTTAGGAAAATTATATCACCGTATATTTTGGATTCTCCAAGATTTTTTTTTTAATATTTTTTTAAGCGCTAATAAGATTTTGTAGCGTTTTATAGTATTCTTAAGGATTTCTAGTATTTCAACAAATTTTTATAAACGTTTTTTGAAGGATTCGATGATTTACTGTAGAATGCCATGTTTTATAGATCGTGCGTATTTATTCAGATTTTTCAGAAAATAATTATTTCAAAGAATTCAAATATACTATTTGTAGTTCTTCAGTTTGCTTATGATTCAAAATACTTAATAGTATTTATATAAATTTCTGTCTGAATTTCTAGAATTCGATGCTCCAGAGTGTAAAGTTTTTTAGATTTTCAACATTTTCGTAAATTCTAGTTATTATTTTTTTATGATAATTGTGTTAGAACAGTTCCTCAAAATTCTTTCTTATATACGTTACCTAGCCAAACATTTATAATTTTGAGCTAGTAAAATAAAGAAACCTGAATTCCATTTAAAATTGAGAACAAAAAATCATTTGTTACGTCCTCTAGATTTGAGTAAGTGCATTTTTTATCATTTTCACCTATTTTATTTTTTTTCGTTTTTATTTTTATTGGATACTTGATTTGTAAAAAATATTATTTATAGGTTAACTCTTTCAATTGTTGTTATTTGTATTTTAATTGATTGGTAAGTGTATTATTTTTGTTTATTTATTTTATTTTTACATGCAAATATAATTTATTTTATCCTTATTCCGTGAGAGGTTTGAATCCCCTTTTACTTACACACCTGATGAAATACGCTGATGTCTTATGATTTTCGTTTATTATTTTTCTTATAATAAATACAGTGTGAGGTTTTTATATCGATTCGAAAACAAAACATACAGTTCGTACAAAAGGAACTAAAATATTTTCGAAAAGTCGCAGATCATTTAAATCCTTATTTATTTCCAAATATGTCCCAAATATTTAGATAAATATTTATTATTGACGTAAATATTTTGATTAGCCCTGATGAATATATCTTTATTTTTATTCGGATATTTGGACATGAATTCTTAGCGAACTGCGAATAAAATTTCGCATTATGAATTCTGAAAATCGCCTTTTTTGAGGAGAATGCTCCCAAAAAAAAACATTTTGCGATGAATCAGCTTTCTGGTATTTTCTAATGTTATTGAAGACGTTGAGTACTTGAGTGCCTTAATAGAAGATAAGAACACTTCAAAATTTTGTCTTTTTTTATTTCAGCCAGAACCAAGGTCAGATCTTGACACGAGCAACGGAAGTAGTTCCAGCGGAAGACCCAGATTCGTACCAGTAACCACTCTCGAGGATGTCCAAGCTGTACGATGTGCCGAATTCCATCCCCAGGGAAAACTCTACGCCGTCGGCTCTAACTCGAAAACCTTACGCATTTGCGCGTACCCAAAGTTACACGATGTCCGGTAAGTTCCCATCAACTTTTCCTTGTCTTCGTTTCCTAGCAAAAGAAAAATTTCTAGAACAAAGTGCTGCAAAACCGAGTTGCTTAGAATACGCAGCCTCCGGAACAAGTGGAACACGTTTGCAACTAGATCACAGATTTGACATTGTCATTGTGAAATTGGAACTGTAAAATCATAAATTGGTCCGATTTTGTGCTTATATGATTAGCAGAATGTTTCGGGTCATGAGAAGAAGTAGAAGACATGAGTAGCGCTAGAGAGGCTGGAAAATCGTAAAAATCATGGGGCAACAGATGTAAACTCGAAAGAAACTGTTACGCGTCAAATTCGAACTGCTTCGCTGAGCAATTTTCAGATGTTTTGCAGGTGGTCGTTTTATGTAAACGGTATTGAAGTTTATGTGATAGTACATCATAGAAACTACAAGACTTGAAAAGAGATACATCTTGAATAAAGTGATTTTCACGTGGAAAAGAAACGATTTGCTGTATCAGCAAAAAAATGAGTTGTTTCAACACAACTTGACAATACGAATTATTTGTTGCCTCAACAAATCTTTTTTGCTACGAAAGAATAATGACCATGTAACGGAATTTTATGCATAATGATTGTGCTCTGTCAACAAAGGTATGAGATATTTAGATTAAAAAGTATAATTACTTATGGTTCCAAAGAACTAGAATAAAACTACGAGAAAATGTAAAGGCAAAAAAAAGACAGGCGATACATAAAAAAATCCATTTTCATCAAATTATATAAAATAACGTAAGCGAGAAAATAAAAAATCTCATCCAAAATCGTTATTCATTAAAAAACGAACGTTTGATCATGTTTGCGATCGAAAAATCGAAGTGACAATTGCTGTTTGAGAGAACAACGTGCTTAATTAGCATCCTTTCGTACGTTGCGAGAAAGTTTCGCGCGGATTCCCTGCTTCTTACTTCCTCCGAGCGATCTCCTTTCATCTCTTCCCATTTCCACGCTTCAGATACTGAATCCTCAGGCCGATCTCGTGTAATTGCCGGTGCAATGAAAATTTTGCTGTGGGAACATAACTGCGGATTCTCTTCAACGAAAGTAATTTACAAGAAAAATCACTCTCATTAATCACCATCACTTTGAATTTGTTGTCAGCAGGTTTTTTCTCATTTTTTCCTGCACTTCCTTACCATCATTTGAAAATTATTCGTAAGTCCCTATCTGTTCTAAGAAACTATGTCTTATGATTCTTGAAACATGTAACAGAGGACTTTTACGTATTTTAAATGTATAACCTTAAAATTGAATTTTTCAGGGAAGATCACCAAACGTATCAACCGACTGTTTTGTTCAAAAGAACGAAACATCACAAAGGTTCTATTTATTGCCTTGCTTGGACACCTGATGGACAACTCATGGCGACAGGCAGCAACGACAAAACTGTCAAGCTCATGCGTTTCAACGCTGACACTTCCAATCTTGAAGGTACGTATTACAAGAATTTCCAATTTATTATTTATTATAAAATTTGTGGACAATGTTTCAAGGGCTGGAAGTTGAGTTGACAATGCACGATGGAACTGTACGTGATCTTTGCTTTCTGGAGGATATTTCCAACAAATCCAGTCTCTTGATCAGTGGAGGAGCAGGCGACTGTAAAATTTACGTTACTGATTGCGCGACTGGCACACCTTTTCAGGTAATATTAAATCATCTTTCATCCGACTACGAAGTCAGCAGATCCAGTGAAATAATTTCAAACCGTAAATTCAAAATTTTTTATAGGCTCTCAGCGGTCACAGTGGCCACGTTTTGACTCTATACAGCTGGGGCGGTGCAATGTTCGTTAGCGGGTCACAAGACAAATCTGTCAGGTTTTGGGACTTGCGAACACGCGGCTGCGTCAACATGGTCACTCCTGCAACTGTTCCCGGCAGCAGAGTATGTCCTAATTTCTTCCGATCATCTACCTTTTTCTAGAAAACCTTTAGTCATTTATTGTTTGAGTTACAAAAAGTGATCCTTTTGAGTTTTTTTATCCAAAATCATATTAAATCACGTAAAAAACATAACTTTGTTTGCGTTTTATTTGATTTACACTGCCCAATGAATCGAAGCTCTACGAGTTTCTCGCACCTTACATTTTTCATCGCAAAATTACTAGAAATATCCTGTCACTGCAACAAAAAAAAAGATGTAGAGCTTCTGTGATTCATTGGGTTCGATAGATTTCACAAAGAAAGTTTTTAAGCTCTATTTCGCTTGAAAGAATTTGATTCCTTTGAAGGTCGGGAGTCCAGTCGCGGCTCTGTGCGTGGACCCTTCGGGGAGGCTTCTTGTTTCTGGCCACGAAGACAGCAGTTGCGTTCTTTTTGACATTCGTGGAGGGAGAACTGTACAGTGTTTCAAACCCCACGCTTCTGACATCCGAAGTATCCGTTTTTCGCCTTCAGCGTATTATTTGCTTACCGCTGGTTATGACAACAAACTTGTTCTTACTGACCTGCAAGGTAATTTTTCCACGAGTAACATGATTAGAAGTGTACTTTGAATAATTAAGTAGATGAGCGTAGGCGGGAGGGGGGGCCTACCCTCCCCTGAATGTTCATGAATCAAGAATTTTTTCTGCTTGATTAAGAGGCGTAGGCAGAAAAAATTTTCAAAGGGAGTTTTTTGAAATAAAAAATATACACATGTATGTCCTTCAGGATTCGATATTTTTTAATCCTTGACGATGTGGTTACGAGAGCACGATTTTCGAATTTTTTTCGAGTCAAAAGTTGTATATTTTTTCATGTTTGTATTAAATGTTGTGGAATTCAATTTTTGTGATTTTCAATCAGCTGAGTTGGGAACTTTTTTTCTCGTGATTTTAGTGTTTCTTTACAACCTGACGGATTTTATAATTTTATGTTGGATTTTCGTACATCGACTTTGTAAAGATTTCTGAGAAAATCATAGTACACAGATTTCAAGTATTTAATATACTCTAATGTTGAAATTTTCTTGTTGGCACTGTTGTTATTATTTATCATTCTTAGCAATATTTAACATTGTTCTTGCTTTCAAAATATTTATTTATATTGTATAGTCAAACATTTAACAATATAACTACTTTTCAGAAAAAATTCCTCTCAAGTCATAATAGGGTCATTCTAAATGAAATCGTCCAGGCAGTTAGGGTCAAAATTTTTTTTTCGCATGAAATTTTTTTTTAATTTTTACATCGAAATCGATTAGACATGTATTTTTTCTTTTTACTTGATTTTGAGTTCTTTCGTCGTGGGGAATTTTTGAAAATTTGGCTAAATACTTGATTTTGCGCTATTGGCGCATGTTAATTTTTTTTAAAAATGCGATAACTTTACGAAAAAATAACGGATTTTTGAAATTTTTTTTTCTGTTTTTAGGTGCAAGGTTCCTCTTGAAGAAAAATATATGAAAGATGATATTTTTTCAAAAAAATTTTTTCTATTGTGTTCTTTGAAAAAAAATTGAAAAATTTTTGATATCAAAAATTTCGGATTGTATCAGTTTTTTTCCTTCATATTTTTTCCTTAAATAGTTATTTATATAAACAAAATTATGTAGTAGCCCCTATTAGCAGAAATTCGTTGTTTGGGAATTATGATTTTTCAAATTTATAGTGACAATTATTCAATAATTTTAGGCTTCATTCACAAAAAATGCCATCATTTCGCCAAAAGTAGCTCAATCGTTATACTTTATTTTCTGCCATCAGTTAAAGATTTATTTCTAGAAAAGAAAATTTCGAATACAAGTAATTTTTTGGAAATTATATTTCATGATCATCTTTCAAATTAACTAAAAATTAAATGAGTTTAAGCCCAAAAATTTTAACAATGCTTCGATTTTTCCATTCTTAACTTGTTTTTTCGATTAGTGTTATATACTGACATGTATCACAAATATACGATGCATCGATCGTATTCCTTTAATTGCTGCGAGATTGTTTCACTGGGTTTTCTTGATCTTTCTGAACCTCTGTACATTATGAGCTTTGAGTAATTCGGTGGCACATTTGGAGTACGGTTTAATTAAAAATATACGATCGACGCATACATAGAAGGCCATCAAAACTAAAAGTGAAACCGATATCTATATTACCAGAACATGCCAAGACGAATGGACTTTAGTAAAATGAATGTCAGTGTATGGGAATATTTCTTTAACGAAACGTGTGTCAAATATACATTGTGAATTAACATTTTTTTACCTGAATAAATCTTATGTTGATTTTATTATTTTTCTTTATAAGCGACACGTTTGAAAAAATTCAAAATTAAGAAAAGTTTAGACATGCTCATGCATTTTAATAACCATCTCTACAAGATAAAACACATAGACTATGTGACATAGTTTGGTAAAGTGATTTGGTAGATAATGAAACTATTTAAAATAATGCTATCACATGGAATAAAAAAAATCAGAATTCATTAAAAACGATATTCAGTTTATTAACAATGCTTGTGATACATGTTAGTATATAATACTAATCGAAAAAACAAGTTAAGTATGGAAAAATCGAAGCATTGTTAAAAATTTTGTGCTTAAACTCATTTAATTTTTAGTACATTTGAAAGATGATCATGAAATATAATTTCTAAAAAGTTACTTGTCTTTGAAATTTTCTTTTCTAAGGTGAATCTTTAACTGATGGCAGAAAAGAAAGCATAACGATTGAGCCACTTTTAGCGAAATGATGGCATTTTTTGTAAATGAAGCTTAAAACTACTGAATAATTGTCACTATAACTTTAGAAAATCATAATTCCCAAACAACGAATTTCTGCATATAGGGACTACTACATAATTTTGTTTATATATATAACTATTTAAGAAAAAAATATGAATGAACAAAAAAACTGATGCAATCTGATTTTTTTTAAGTCACAAATTTTTCGTTTTTTTTTTAAATCACAATAGAAAAAAATTTTTTGAAAAAATATCATGATTCATATTTTTTTCTTTAAGAGGGTCCTTTTAACTAAAAACAGAAAAAGAAATTTCAAAGATCCTTTACTTTTTCGCAAAGTTATCGCATTTTAAAAAAAAATTAACATACGCCAATAGCGCAAAATCAAGTATTTAGCCAAATTTTTAAAAACTCCCCATGACGAAAGAACTCAAAATCAAGCAAAAAGAAAAAATACGTGTCTAATCGATTTCGATGTAAAAACTAAAAAAAAATTTCATGCAAAAAAAAATTTGACCCTAACTGCCTGGACGATTTCATTTAGAATGAACCAATAATTATTATTTTGAGTTTAAAAAAGTAACAATCCAGGACTTGTTTCGAATTTTACTGATTTTTTTAAATTAGTATTGTAATTTTTATGAATTATCGTTATACCATTATCGTTTTGGTCTATTTTTCATAAAATAATATTGTTAGGAAAATTTTCTTTATATAGTGAGTATGAAAAGATTTTACAGTATTTTTTGCATTTTTGTCTATTTACAAAAATCAAAGAGATTTTTGAGCGTTTTTTTAGATTTTTAGTATTTTCGGAGATATTTATTAATTATTTCTGCAAATTATATGCTCTAGAATGCAAATATTGATAGATTTTTGATAATCTTATAGATTTTGAGGATAATAAGGTCTACGTTAATTTTAAGTATTTTTATACATTCCCGGAATATTCTATTGTTTTCAGTAATAATAAGATTTTTTATCGTTTTCTGGTATGTTTACACATTGCCATTTGTACAGATTTTTCAGAAACGTATTTTTTATCATAGAATTAAATAACTTTTAGTATTTTTCAGAAATTGTATGACGAAATATCCTATCGTATGTTCATGAATTTCTGTCTTAATTTTTTACAACTTGATTTCCAAGTTTCAAATTTTTTTAATTTTTACAGAATCTTAGTAGATTTAGGTCTTTCTATAAAACCTGGTAATGCACGGAGAAAAATTAGTTGATGTCGTATACACGAAAATGGATACTGCGTCAATAAAAAAGTGATAATCCGGACGTATCAATAAAAATGGATGTGACGTCTATTGAGGTTTGAGATTCAACTGTTGTTAACGTAATAATCTTTATATTCATAGGATTTCCATGCAATATAGATGTATTATCCATTTCACATATTCGTCGAGCACACATTTCTTATGCATATTATACACTTAAAAAAAATTACATGCTATCGAAATATCAGCGATAAAAGAACAATATTAGTAACCACAGTGTGTCAACATGAAAAAGAAGTATAGCAACAATTTCAAAATAAAACCAACACAGCTACTGCCATAACACTAATGTTTGAGCATTGATTCTTAATCGTACATAGTTGTCAGCGACAATAAGATTCATCAAAATAATTATAGATTCCACTATTCTCACGCTCAGAAAGACGTGTTGTCACTCATCATCTTGATTGCATTAACCCCACCTTTATGGCAAGAGTAGTGAAAGGTATAATACGGAAATGGTCTCGTAAAGTACGATCTGGTATGATTTTAACTTTTCATCGAAATTCGATACAACTTAACGTTTCCGCATAATATTTTGATTACGCGAAAAACATTACTCATATATATCTGGTGGGTATATGGATGTACTGACCTCAATATCTAATTATTTTCAATATACACAGTGTCGCTCTTGAAATTTTAGCCGTGTTTAATTTACCCATTTACCCATGCAGGTTAAATCTGACCTGACTGAAATTTCAAAAGCGACACTCTGTATTCAGTATTTCTGAATACCTAATTCAAAATTCGAGTATGAATGGAAATCCAACTCTCAAAAAAGTACCAAATATCAACTAATTTCTCTCTGTGTGGTAGGTTTATCAATATTTTACAATATATACGTTTATGTAGATATATAATTAAGTGATATTATGTATGATCTGCTATTTAAAACGTATGAAAATACTATGTAATAATTGATGTTGAACGTGTTTCCATTATATAATCAATGCTATTTCAAAATGCTAAGCTGTTACAGAATAAATTATTTATTGATGAAATAGTATTGAATTTTATTGACATCACAACAACACTTTGAGTAGCAATATTCAATATTGTTACTTGGTCTATACACAGGACATAACGTCAAATAATACTGCGCACAATGTCATATTGTTAGAGGATCATCTCAATTTTGAAAACATGTAAATTATGTTTGTTCAAGGATCAAATGTGAATATGTATGTTATAAAATGTGGCGACATCAATCGTGACATTGATACGTCGTCTAAAGCATTTCTCATCGTATGCAATTTCTTATATAGAATTCCAATGTGGTTCATCAAATATCATAATAATAAGTCATATAATTTTCATAATATTAGTCATATATATCTCGAAATAATAAGGCATAAATAAATGATATCGTTTCGTGATTCGGTCGATGACGAAAATTTTGTGCTCTTCCTTAATAGAAATCCTGGCTACGCCCTTGATTAGATATTTCAAACAGGTCTAATTTAACTGTCATTTATGAATCTAAAGAAGCATTATTAAAATATTGAAAACAAACTTGACCATCTTCCGAATTTTTCGCAGGTGATTTGACAATGCCTCTTCCCAGCGTCGTTGTCGCCCAACATCAAGACAAAGTAATCTCCGGGCGCTGGCATCCGACGGAATTTTCTTTCCTCAGCACGTCGGCAGACAAAACGGCGACTCTTTGGGCTCTCCCTCCTGTTTGAAGTTGCTTTTTTACGAGCGGGAAGTCAGGCCACATAAGTGCGAGTTTTCTAATTGAAAAACACAAAAACAATCCATTGTAAATAAAACACAAAAAATAATAAACTTCGTTTAAAATACTTTTTGCAAAGAATTATACTTTTTATGCAATTTTCAAATAATTATCTATCATTCTTGGAGTCTGAACAAAAAGGTCTTCAAAAAAATTATAAATTTTGGTTTAGAAAACTTGCACTCGAATCTCAAAAACAATTACAAGATAAATTAACGACTTCGGAAAGTAACAATCATGACCAATAATTAAACCCATTTTAACCCACGCAATAACGTTACGATCGACGTTAACTTGTTGTTGGGCAATTAAATAAATCTTTGTTTAACGGCACTCGGTAATGTATTATTTGAACTGATGCAACTGTATACGCTTCATTTCAGTTTTGTACTTCCTAATTATACAGTAAGTTCTGATACTGATGTAAATTATTAGCATTATTATTATCCCATGTTGGGATACAATAATGTATGTTCGAACATACAAAGTCGTGCTATTTAATTTCCCACCCGAGAAAATGGATTTGAAATATTTTTAGCCAAACGCTACGAGACGGATGTTGAGTACTGGTACACTGTAAAACTGGATCGAAAATTGATCTTACATTTATCGTATATACAGCTGAAATAGCTAATTTATTTCCCTAACTTTGCGAAATTCGCCATTCGATTATCGTTTACGATCAATCTTGCAGGGAGAAATGTTTTATATAAATGTATCGAAGTGCATGAAAGTTACAATTCGTAAAAAAAAAAATTATTATAATTATGAACATACGAAATCATTTTTAAGAAAAAAGTGTTGCTATTGGATATGATTATAACTTGAAACATTTCGATTTTTTTTTTAATCATACATTTAACAAAAGACAATGTCAATTATGAAAATATTTCTTACTTGGAATGCTTTTTTTTATTTCAATTAACATGCGTTTCGGTATAATTTTATTCTCTAAAGTCCTTACTTAGATTATTATGAGCGTTTTTTAAACTTAATTCATATTGCATGCAATTAAATTCATATCCCTTTTCTCCATTTTTGATTTGCCTCAACTTTCTTAACTGTCGGTGTATGTTACTGCTGATGAATATTGATTTCAATTAAAAATTTGATCAGTACCAACATTCAGTGTGTTATTGCGAATACTATAATTTGAGAAAAACATCAATATTAGCGCGATTTACGAATGTAAAAAACGTGGTTCAAAAAACTTGTATTTTGTAAGTGTACATGTACTGCAATTCAGCTATTGAACTTACCTTTCTAAGGAGCTTTTATTTTTTGACACTTTCTAACACATTACAACCTTTTCAGAAGATTCTGAAAGTGCCGAATCACGTTTTTTTTTAGATTTACGTAAAAAGTTCAAAGGTTCTAAACAAATCGAACGCAATACAGGGCGTCCATGAAACTCACGCTCCTGCATATTTAGAAAATTCATGCGTGTGCCTTGTGCTGTGACTTCTTCCAACGATTTGCAACTTATTTTTGTACGTCTCGAAAAATCCCCGAAATACTGGCTTTTCTCGATAAAAATTTTTCCCGTGATTTCCCTGCCTTTCCCCGATGGTGTCGCTATGTGTACGTATGAGCATACAGAATAATTATTAGAAGCGTGATGTTTACTTTTTTTGTAGATAAGATGTTACAGAATGATCACGTTTTATTTAAAACAATAAAAACTACGTTACTGACAAAACTCTTGCAAAATTTAGAATTATTTTACGAACCTTGAAAAATAAAGAATTTTGAATGCAATTCTGTCTGAAAAAAATGTCTTCAAAATAACACGAAGAAACTGAAATAGACTAGGTGAGTGTTTTATACATATATATTTTATACATATTAAAATAACAACCATATATGCACGGAGAAAAAACTTGATGGAAATTTTACTTTTTTTAAAGTAAATCGCTTTTATTTGCAAAAAAAGGAATTTATACTGCAGGATTCTATTATTTACATTTTAATATATGTGGCGTGGAATGAGGAAATAGGGTTTGAGAGAAAAATCCATAAGGCACACTTTTACTGTCTTTTTTTTATGCCTTCTTTGTCTTACTCATAGTACAATAGGAAAGGTTCCCGAAGCTCCCCTTAAATGCAGCGCAGGTATCAAATTTTTGAAATTTCGAACGCCTCTTCCAGAAAACCAAGCCTGCGGACCAGATCAGCCCCAGTTCCTAGATACTAGAATCATGGTCCAGAATTGGTCCAGAGAGGGCGCTGCCAAGTGCAGTCAAAATCCTTGCCCCAGACTGGACCAATTCACGGTCCAGATTCAGCCCAGGATTTTGG
>JAPYZL010003133.1:0-10353 GCA_030522825.1 Platygaster orseoliae | reverse complement strand
AAACGATATCAATTTTTATGTGCGCCATTTTATTTCTCCACAAATTGAATCGCAAAAAAGGACTTTTTTTCGGCTCCGAGAGGTACTTCCCCCCTTAAGAAAAGCAAAAGAGCACAGGAAAGGAGAAAAAATTGGATGGTAAAACCTTGAATTGAAGCTGGAGGATTTTCGATTCTTTCCAGAAAAAATCATCCTGCTGCCATGAAAAGTATCCAAACGCATGAAGTTGAAAAGGATTTTAGTGCACTGGGAAGTTTTTAGAACACTGGTCACATTTTTCACTGGTCACTGGTTCACTATTTCACACAATTGACTTGATTTTGACTTGTTCGTCGACTGGCTGGTGGAGAGTAACTGAATGCCTGTACTTCAAATGTCGGGGTTTATATACCGTTCAGTAGAAACTGATAATTTTGCATTTTGAGCTACCCGTAGCTTCTATTTCGCAAGCGCTTCCTTTTGGGATTTCTGCTTCGACATCGGGAAAAACCCCAGTATATAGTCAGATATAAGCTTTTTATCACGAATCAAACGGAAAAAGTAATGTTGAATAAATGATTCGATGTGAATTAACTATTGCAAGTCACCGAATAACGAAATATCGTTTAGCAAAAGTAGCATTATAGACATGAGGTGATTAACCAGTTGAAATATAGCAATAAAATTGTTCTTTTTTTTCTCTGAATTCAGTTTTGAAAAAAATAACCCGAATGAATGTTAATAGCACATAAAATAGCATGATAATATGCACAAAATATATGAAAAACATGCAAAATATGCAATAATTAATGCACAAAATACCAAAGAGTATTTTCATCTTTTTCCTGTAGCAACTGAGAATGACGAAAAACCTAAAATTAGATGCTAAAAGATTAAAAATTTTTACGAGTTTGATAATTTCAATCGATTTTTCAGAAAACAGTTAGTTTTTAACAATTTGTAGTATTATCATGTAATTTATACAATTTATTTTCTGGAATTCATACAGTATTTTACAAAGATTTTCAGAACTTGATTCTGTAGTATTGAAAATTGCAGCGATCTTAATTTTTTCAATCAATTTTTTTAGAAAACAATATTTTTTACATCAATTTATATCCCTTTTTTTTTATTTAAATAATGTTAATAATTTTGTTGTGTATTTATGGTATTTTATATGAATTCACAGAATTATGTATGTTTTCTCCGATTTAAAGAGTAACTTATTTTTGAGATTATTATCTCTACGTACTTTTTGATTCTTGAGAGATATTCCGTTCTTCACGCCTTTTTTCAGCATTTCCAAAACTTTAACGGATCATTTAGAATTTTTTGTAAATTGCTATATGAATTTATAGGATTCGCTGAGGGTTCAAAGATTTTTACATATTCAGCATTTTCGTACATTTCAATTTTTTTTCATTAACCATTCAGTTAAAACAATTTTTCAAATATTTATTTTCTGCGCTATCCTAGACAATTATTTCTAATTGACAAAAAAAACTTCTACAACTAGAATTATTGTTTTTTTTTGAGGCAGTAATATTAACTGTCCTAAAATTCATTACTGCATAAATATGTAAAATAATCATGCAATATTTTAAAGCATATTTCCAGTCACTCTGTACATCAATAACCATTCTTACATAATTCTATCGGAATAATAAAAACTTGCATTGTTTGTGTAAAGTTTGCAAAAGATGAACAATCTAGAAAACAATAAATTATTTTATTTAACGAACATGTTGTATTACTGAAAAATACGAAAATATTCAATATCTACTGAAATTGTCATTTCAGAGCCTTTATTTCTAGTGTTTTATATACAGAGTGTACCAAAATCCTCTTACCAAAAAGAAATCAAATATTCCTTTTTGAATTTCAAGTCGAAAAGTCGTTTGCCACTTTTTACAAAACTCAAAATCAAAAAAGTAATTCAAATTTGAAATTCAACCATTAACCACGCTCTTACGAGAAATGGGGATAAAAACCACGTACAAAAATGTATTAAAATTTTTTTATATTTTTCTGATTTGAAAAGTTTTATGCCTTTTTTCGTAAAATTGTGAATCAAAATAGAAATTCGAGTTAGAAGTTTCAACCAATTAGATTTCTCACTCATAAAACTTGAATATCTTTTTTGGTTTTGAGTTTTGCAAAAAGTAGCAAAGGACTTTTCGACTCAGAAGAATATGAAGAAAATTGGGTTAGAGTTTAGTTCGTAGTTTTTATTCACAATTTTCAAGAAAGCACATACATTGTTTAAATTTCGAACTTGAATAACTTTTTTGATTTTGAGTTTCATAAAAAGTGGCAAAGAACTTTTCGATTTGAAATTCAAAAAGGAATTTCGAATTTCTTTTTAGTGCATAGATTTTGGTACACTTCGTAAAACAATCCTCATAATACTTTAATTTCATGATATTCGAAATTTTAGAATCTGTTATATGTATTTAACAATGCAAAGTTTTCTTAACTGACACGAAAAAATATGCTAGTGTAATTTTTTCAAAATTCATAAAAATTTGAATCTAAAAGCATACAATTCTTGAAATCTTAAAATTTAAGACCATACAAAATAATCATTATAATGTTTCAAGTACTATAAATAAAAAAAATGAACTAAAAAGTAACATGTGGCCTAATTGACCTCTTCTGGTATTATTAATTTTTTTCAAAATTCAACACTACGAAAAGAAAAAAAATAGTTTTTTAAGAAATAAATTTTATTTCCTTAACGGAAAATATAGCGACAATATTGCAAAAGAGTAATTCTAAATTAAGCAACGAAATCATAATGACGCCAATTGTTATAATCATTTTGTTTTTCACGTTTTATCAATGTCGACATGAATTCATGAATCATGGAAATCCCCAGTACTTAATTTAGCTTTTTGAGCCTCATTTGGTGATAAAAACTGCTGATTCAGAGTTAGGAAATCTATCCAATGTTAAAAAATATATATCGCAATCCTGTTCTGCAGTGGCGTAGCTACCACTAGTCTGAGTGGGTAGCTTCACCAGGGCCCTGCAACTCAGGGGCCCTGGTTAGGGTAAAAATTCATAAAAAAGAGTTGGGGTAGCAAGAGTAGATTTATTTTCCGAAGGCCCCTTCCAATTAGTTAAACCAGGGCCCCTTAAATCGTAGCTACGACACTGCTGTTCTCATTTTTACGAAAGAATGCCTTTTACAAGTTAGAAAAATAAGTGAAGATACGATATTTTTTGATTTCATGATATTCATTAACATAAAATAAAAGGTGTTTCACAGTTTGCGGAAATCCTTGAAACCATGTATTTCTGATAAAATTTAAAGACAACTTTCCTTTTGCCATTTTTTGAGAAACTCAAACTCAGAAAAGTTATTTCAGCTACAAATTTTAACAATAAGTGCACTATTTTCAAAATTGGAATAAACCTAACTTTACTTAAATTTTCTAAATATTTTTCTGAGTTAAGAAGTCTTTTGCAACTTTTCACAATTCTCAAAATCGAAAAAGATAATCGAGTCACAAGTTTTAACGAATCACATTTTTCCGATTTTGAAATTAATATGTTTTTTCATTTTCAGTTTTATGAAAATTGAGTTAACTAACTTACTTTTTAACTTAGAAAAACACGCAGAAAGTTTGGGCCCAGTTCAAAAATTCATTTAAAAATTTAAACATTCAAAAATGCACTACTCATTGAATTTTCGAGTCCCCACTTGAAATTTTTACAGTATATTCCCATATGTATAAAGATTACTTTGTGGGAAAATAACGAAAAATAACGCTTCTTTTTTTGAAAAGTCTATTTCTTTATGAAAATGTCAAACTTGTTTAGGAAAAATTTATATGAAAACTTTTTCGAAAAGCTTATCTGAAACTTCAGATCCTAGTGCACATCAGGGAATTTTTCCGTAATTTTACACAAAAAACTTTTTCAGTTACATAATATACAAGATGACTATTTTTTTGTAAACGCTGATTTAAAAAAAATTGTTTCTCCAAAATTTTGAGTATCATATTGAAAAAAAATGAAATACGTGTCGAATATTTTCGAACAAAGAACCGAAAAAAAATATTGAGGGCGAAAAAAAATTTTGGGTGGTAAATCTCTTGTGGAATGACCCAAGTAGTTTTTATACATATAGTTTTTATAGTACAGAATATATAGTTTTTATAGTTTTTTTATTAGTTTTTATAGTTTTCAGTACAGAAAATATAGTTTTTCTAGTCATGATGACATTTTTTCTTCTTTGCTTTTAATTTGGCATCTAACTATAACGATGTTTTTTCAATTCTCATGATTATTTAACTCTTCGAATTTCTCAGTAAATGAAACAAATACGTTTGAATTATGAAACTTTTAAGACTTTACATGATATTCCAAAGTCGGTGATTCATTCATAAACCATAGGCTCCTCATGAAATTTTCAGACGATTTTTCCTTGTCATTTTATAAAAATTTCAAAATCAAATGGAAAATTGCCAGTTAGAAATTTAACCAATCAACGCCCTTGTTCGGCAAGTAAGAATAAGAAACTGCGACTAAAATTTACTAGAATTTTTCTTGTATTCTTTTGAGCCGAAAACTCATTTGTCACTTTCCCTAACACTTAAAATCAAAAAGATAATCGAATTTATACATTTTAACTAATTGATTTTTTTTAATTTCAAACTCGAATGTCTTTTTATAATTCGAATTCCGTAGAAAGTGTCGAAAGACTACTCAGTATAAAAAACTTAAGAAAAATTTATCTAATTTATATCAATCTGTAGTTTTCATCTCTACTTTTTAGAGGAGCGCGTTAATTGGTTCAAATTCAAACCAAAATATCTTCCTTAATTTTGAACTTCGTAAAAAACGGCGAAATAATAATCGTCTTCGAATTTCATAAAGAATTCTTGGATTCAAAGTTGTCTGTCTATTTTCGGACACCCTGTATCAATCAAGTGATTTCGACACTAGACGTTTTGCAATATCAGAAAAGGAAGCATATTATGCTCAGGTTTTCCCCAACGATAAAAAATGACGAGTCGATGAACATGGCTGAAATCGAGTATGATAACAACTAAATCACTTCCGAAACGTTTCGAAAAGCAGCCCAATGAATCACCTATTCAATTGCTGTAAGATATTTCGAAATTTCACAAACTGTTGAAATGTGCTGTAAAAAAAAACTTTTATCTCAACCGTTAGAAAACAGCTTTCGAGTTATAGTAAAACGACTTACTTGAAACTTTGCTAAATATTTTTCTGAATTAAAATAAAATGTCTTGAAGAAGAATCGGAGTTTTCCAGTTAGAAAATTCAGAAATATTTCGTTTGAAAAAAAGATGTTTGAAATTTTTCTTATTTTGGTTTAATTTTTATCAATCTCTATTCGATAGTTGTTGTCTTCCAACATTATTTGGATTTTCAGACAAGTAGTTTATTCCAGAATTATTACGACTTTTTGACTCGAGACATGTTTCCTGATGATTTTCAATTCCCAAAATTACAAATAACAAAATCCATTGTCAAGAGTCAAATATTACATTAAAATTAACCAAAACGCAATTCAATTCCAGTCGACAAAATATTCAAATTCAAATGTAGGTGTCCAACATGGCCGCTCCCACTAAAACAATATGGCCGCACTCCTGAAAACAATGGCCGCGTCCTCGAGTTGCTCCTTTTCCTCTTCAGGAAAGTTCACATTATTAGGTCATACAGCATTCAATTTGAATGCATAACATTCTTGAAAATCGGAATCATTTGAAAATCACATATCTGGCAGAGTTTTGAATTCAAATGCTGCGGTCAACTTCAGGTGTTTACAAAATTGAAGTTGGCAAACTAAAATGGCCACGCCCAATGGAGATTAACTCCTTTTTTCTTTAGGATGCATTTATTTATTTTATTATTTATAATTAATTTAATTTTATTTATTTACAATTTAAATAAAAATCAATAATAATGATAGGTACATTTTTACTTCGAGAGGAAGACGAAAGGAAGTTTTATAATGCCTCCTCTGTCGTCACGCATATTGAGGTGCAAGAGTGGGGAGAGCGAGTGGCGGAAAAAATTTTGAGCTATTGTGAATTTGTGAAAAATATTCAACTCATATACATATATGAGTTAATCAGACTCAAGTACATCGTTCACTGCATTCTTGTCTGGAACTTAGAACAACGTGGAACATCGGTACCGAATTCCACAAGTTGACAATCATCAAAGTATCATTGCAGTCTCTGTTATAAAGGCACATTCGACCTCCATCTCAAAATCCTCGTCGGCAATAAAAAAAGGTATAACCTAAATTTAAAAACCATGCTTAAAAGACAAAGTTTGGTTAACAATAGAGGTACAACATGTTTGTTAAATTCAAATGAAGACACTGCTAATTCCGATTAGTCATGTTTTGATGTCTTATGGCTGTCATGAATAGGATAGAGTTACGTAGAAAGTTCTGAGCTTTGATCGTAATTAAAAAACAGTATATAGAAATAAATTCATAATTATATTCGCGAAAAAGGTTTCCATATTACAATAATAGAATGGAATAACAAAAGTTGAAGAGTGTGTACACAAATAAGAACTACGAATGTTTATTAATTTTGGAATTTTTGTAAGGAAGAAATATTATGAATGAATTTGAAGTGATTGATAACGTTGTAAATATAACATTTCTCAGGCTATAATAATCAGAATGAAAGTATCGTGTAGATTGAAATTACTGACTTTAACTTAACGACCATTATCAGCATTAAGTAGTCGTTTCTGGTCCAAGTAGTCGTTCGGACTCGAATCCTGTCGCTACAACATGTAGCTTACCTTTCAACTATAATGCGATCTTGAGTCATGTAAATGAAGAGCCTGTTGAGAATCAACGGATGCAGCCTAATTTTATAGTCAATCAAAATAGCCATTCCATAGATCCGCCAGCATCTTCAACTTTCAATCATTAAATATTGCATTATGTACCAAACCGAAACATGGATAGAAACGAAGATCTCAATGCGTTCTTTGTGAACCTAGTGCAATTGGAGTCACTATCGCTTCGTGCCCTGGCTGAAGGTGAAATTTGAGAATAATATTAATATAATAAGTTTCTGAAGTCTTTTTTTAACAGAATTTAATTATGCACTGTAAATTCATTAATTTTATCCGAATATTTAAAGGATTCAAACTTCTTAAACGAGCATCTGTCTACAGGCCTTGTTCATTCAGTTACTTTTGATCATATAAATTTTATGTTATAGAAATGTGTGCAAGTTCAGAAATGACTAATGCTGAAGCTTTTTCCTGGATTTAATGATGTACCAGAAAATAAGAGCTTCACTATTAGGCCACAGCTCAGAGGGAACTAGATAATGCAAGATTCGACGACGTCGAAAACAAAAAACAGAAAATTGATTGCCGCTTCAACCAGCGCAGACGACACTGACAGAGAGAGCTAAAATAATCTTCAAGGCAAACAGTTTAAATATTTTGAGAGTATACTGTACCCATATGTATGTACGTGCAAGGTGTACATGAAAATTGTAATATGAATGGAATAAAATTGTAGTATATATTATGTATAAAATCTTAGTTGAAATGTGATAGTTCTGTTAACTTGAAAATTATTCACACAAAAAGAGATATAATAAATACATCCCTATAAAAAAAAATATTCAGTCAATATCGGGAATCATAAATAAAAGGTAAATGCCATTAACAAAGTGTCTAAATAAGGAACACGAATGCATAGAGAATGCTTAACGAAACTTCAAACTTGTGAAGAATATGATATTCAAGAAATTCAGGAAAAAAGTATAAGCAACTAGGGAACTGCGCCTCTTTATTTTTTTCGTGCGTTAACTCTCATTCGGTTTCAGTTTGAAATAAATGATTAATAAAAAAAAATTTATTAATTGACAGTGAGATTTAAATATTTTTCTGATCAATTATTTAAGTAGATAGAAAATATTTATTACTCATATATCTAGCTAGAGTTTTGACCACTATTAGCTAGATGATAATTAATATACAGGATGTCCCAAAGCCCGCGATAAAAATAAAAATACCGAATTCCTTTTTCAATTTCAAGTCGAAAAATCATGTACCACTTTTTGCAAAACTCAAAAACAAAGAAGTTATTCGAGTTTAAAATTTAAACAATAAACGCGCTCTTACGGAGAGTGGGGATTAAAACCACGGACCAAACTCTATCCAAATTTTTTTCATATTTTTCTGTCGAAAAGTCTTTTGCCATTTTTTATAAAACTCAAAATCAAAAAAGATATTCCAGTTTGAAATCTGAGAAATCTGATTGGTTGAAACTTGTAACACGAATATCTTTTTTGATTTTGAGTTTTGTAAAAAGTGGCAAAAGACTTTTTGACTCAGAAAAATATGAAGAAAATTTGGATAGAATTTGGTCCGTGGTTTTCATCCTCACTCCTCGTAAGAGCGCGTTTATTGTTTGAATTTAAAAATTGAATAACTTCTTTGTTTTTGAGTTTCGCAAAAAGTGGTAAAGGACTTTTCTACTCGAAATTGAAAAAGGAATTCAGGATTTTTTTTTATCGCGAACTTCGGGACACCCTGTATATTTTGAAAGTAGGTTTTTGTATCGGAAAAATAAAGTTATTGATTTCTTGTCATGATACTACTTGCTTCACCCTATCACGTAACAATTTCAAAAATAAGGCTAAGATATTCTAGCATCACATCAAATATCAAATTTTTGTAGAATTCTCAATCTAGGTTGACGCAAGTCTGCAATAAAATAAGTAGAATTATTTCAGATATATATGCTGCGAATGTGAAAAGAAATTTGATACTAAACTGGAACAGTTGAAGCTATGACGTTCAAAATTTACTGATTACATACTTCTACGTTTCAGCTTTATATCAAACCCAAGAACTTTTCAACAGAACTGTAAAGGATATTGCCTGTTGAAAGAACTGTAATTAGGATTGATAATAGCATCCTTACCTTATACCTTAATCGTCGCAAAAACAACTCTTTCAACTAAAAGGATTCACTAAAACAATCGATTCGACATTTGAAACTACAGTCAAAATGTTCTGGATTCTTATGTTTTTTTTTTTTTTTGCACAAAACACATCTAACAGGTTCTGTGAGTTAGGAGCTCACGTACGGGTTCCAAAGAGCGCTTAGAAAAACAATAAACAAATTTCAAATAACACACATTAGGTGAAGAGGGCGCGCAAGTTTCTTTTATAGAGTGATTAAACAGAGCATGTCATTTATGTACTTATGAGTCAAAACTTTAAAACAAACACTGCACTTTTTCAGCTATGATGTAACTGCTCTCGAAATGAGGTTAGTACACATACTAACATACTCTTGTTCATAGTACCTGTGATTGTTAATGCTGAGAAAAATCCATTTCTTGGAGTAGATTCAATACTTGAAGATCTCGAGCCCAGTGAATATGTTGATGTTTGTCACTTAGAGGAGTCACATACGTTTTGGAAGTTTCGTAGTCTCGGTAAAGTTGGAGGAGGCAAATGAACTGATTTCATTTACAAGTGCAATTCTCCTTTTCCAACTTAAACCAAGCTACTGTTATTTCGTTTGGAAGAGAATGAGTCCGTTTTTCGTTCTAAAATGGAATGTTTGTTGTACCGAGGCGCTTAAGTCCATTGAACTTGTCAGATTTATTGATATACTTATCAAAACAAATTAAACAACTTTTCTTGTTTCATCTACCAGTTACTATAAAACCTTATGAACTCTGATGTTGAGAATAGATTTGTAACTTGGTTCGATCCAGCCTATGAAAGCGTTGATTTCGGAACAAACATTGTGGATATTTGTTAGAAGAGATGAGTGGAGAATGCATCATGACTGATAATAGTTATAGTTACAAAGCTCTCCTCCAATTCACCCTTCTAACTTTTTTTTGCGAAAAAGATGAAAATTCCATTTCGAAAGTGGTCGAATAATACGAGAGTGGATTTGATACAAAGCTAGAAACAGTAGACAATATCATGTTATACTATCAATGACATTGTCCACGTTCCAGCTTCATATTCGACCCAACAATATTTCTCAGACACAATAATAAAAACTGTGACTATTTGAGATATGTAAATTATTCTTTGTATCGAAATTGATTTGGAATTTGAACATTTTCAACCTGATGAATTTGTAGGTTTTTGTCACTCAGCAAGGATACACACGATGCAGAAACAAAAAATCAGAGTCAAGTAGTGCAATATATTATATATTTAATATTCAATTAATGAATACCTATATATAGTCGCGGTAGTAAAGACATATTCAGACTCTTAACCCTTTGCAGCACGGTGGGAAGACGTATATCCCACCTAGAATACTACCACTTTTTCCAGTTTTCGAGTTCTTGGGACTCAACTTTCATGATTTTA
>JAPYZL010003087.1:0-11831 GCA_030522825.1 Platygaster orseoliae | reverse complement strand
GTTTACATTATTAAACATGATTCAGATAAAAACCTGATTGAAAATGATCGACATTTCATAAGCTACATGATCGAATATGATGAAATATGATTGAGAATCAGGGGTGGTGCACGCCCGTGTTAGAAGCATACGAGATTTCTAGAGTGCCCTCTAGACCGGGTACCCGCAAACATTACGTCATATTATGATTATTTACCGAATACGCTTCGAGCTTGTTGGCACGATATTTCAAATATATCACAATTGATCACAACGGATCCTTGCAGTTATTTATGGAATTTTATTAAATGTTACTTGATGAGTTGATTTCGATATATGTTACTCTTGAATGTCATTCATTTACTTATTTTATTTTCGTTATTAATTAATCAATTGGTTTGATTTTTTTAACTATCTATCAAATTATCTATTTGGTAATTTATTATTTATGTTACTTAATTTTCTTACTTTTTTTTTTAGTTTCCCGTCTATTAATATATTCATTATATTTATGATTATATTTTACTTTGTTGTTCTTTTTTTATAATTATTATTTTTATCTTTTATTTATTAACATTGATTACAATTTATTTAAATAAATTGATGAGTAATGGTGATAATTATCATCATGACTCATTCACTAATTTATTTCTTAATTAGTTTATTACCTGTCAATATATTCTATTTATTTATTCAAATTCGGTTATTAAATTATTCTCTCCATTACATAAATATGATGTATATAAAGAGTTTTTTATTAAATGTTGATTATTTAGTTGATTTTAATACACGTTATTTTTTCATTTACTTATTTTATTTTATTCGTTAATAATTAATCAATTGTGATTTGATTTTTTTATATATCTACAAATGAAGTATTTTGTAATTTATTTATGTGACTTGATTTTTTTACTTATTTTATTTTAGTTTTTTCAATCAGTTCATATATTCGCATTCATCTATATATTTATTAATATTTACTTTACTTTGTTCTTTTTTAGTAGATAATGATTATTTTTTACATTTGTAAAATCATCATTACTCAATATATTATAATATATTTCTTAAATGGTCCATTTAATAACTATAGTTGTAAATTTATTAAAATTCAGTTATCAAATATTCTTTCCGCGCATTTAAAGCGATAAATAGTTTTTAATATTAATTAAATGTTAATTATTGATGAGTTGATTATTTAATATATATGCAATCACATATATGTGATTTATTACTTATTTTATTTTTTTCATCATTAATTAATAAATTGATTTGATTTTTTTATTTATCTACAAATTAAGTACTTGGTTATTTATTTATGTTACTTTTTTAATTTCTTTTATTTTAGTTTGAATTATATAATTGGAATTCCAATCAATTCATACATTCATTCTATTTATTAATATATTTTACTTTGTTGTTCTATTTTATTATTCGCTTAGTTTACTTATTTCATTAGAGTGTTTATTTATTCCATTCATTTATTTGTTTCATCAATAATTTTATTGTTTCATAATTTTTTTTTATCCAATTTCATTTAATTATTTTATATGTGATTGATTTTATGATTCATAGTATTATAATGAAGAAATATTTCAATTACAATTCTATAATTTGTTTAATTTTACTTTATTTGTATGTCATTTTCTCAATTTTATTTTAACATTTTATTAAACACTTAAGGAATTTCCTTAATATGTCAAGCTGGAATATGATTTTGAATATCGCATTATCACAAATGCACAAATGTCACGAAAACATCACAAGAACGGTGCTCTGACGCGCCACCTAGACCAGGTACCCACCGGAATTCCCCTCTTCACCCCACCGGCGACTCTCGGCATGACTAGCCCTGGCGTGCACCACCCCTGTTGAGAATTTAAAAAACATGACGTTACATGATTGGGAAATGATCGAGTTTCGATCAGTTTTTTCCAGCAGGGAATGTATACTAATAGTACTGAAGTTCATAAAATATATAGAATAACATTTATACAATCATATATATATACAGGGTGTCCCAAGTAAAGTGTGACAGCTGATAGCCATAAATTCCTTATGAAAATCTAAGAATTTTTTCCTTTGCCATTTTTCTAAAAATTCAAAATTTAAAAAGTTATTCAAGCTGAAAATTTTAATAATAAATGCCCTCTATCGACAAATGGTGGTCAAATTCACGGACTAAACTTTTCCCAAATTTTCTTTATATTTTTCTGAGTGAACAAGTCCTTTGCCACTTCTTATAAAATTCAAAATCAAAAAAGTTATTCGAGTTGAAAGTTTCAACCAATCAGATTTCTCAGAATTCAAATTCGAATATCTTTTTGGATTTTGAGTTTTGTAAAAAGTGACAAAGGACTTATTTACTCAGAAAAATATGAAGAAAATTTAGAAAAAGTTTGGTCCGTGAATTTGATTCCAACTTGTCGATAGAGAGCATTTATTATTAAAATTTTTAGTTTGAATAACTTTTTAAATTTTGAGTTTTTTAAAAAATGGCAAAGGAAAAAAGTCTTAGATTTTCATAAGGAATCTATGGTTTTTGGCTGTCACGCTTTACTTGGGACACCCTGTATATAAAATAGAAAAAAAAATTTCTCAATATTTTTAAATTGTCAAAATTTACACACAAGAGTTCTTTACGAAATCTTTCATATCATGTTTATTTAAGTCTATGGCTTACATTTTTTTTTGTTTAAATTTGTTAGTGGGGTAGAAACCCTGAACACATGGTTGAAATTCACCTGGACTTACCACTGTAAACCTTTACTACCGATTATTATCACACGACCTGTCCACCCCTATCGTTATCAGAACATAGCTGAAGCACAATCTCGGACATCTTGAGTCAATAAAGCGATCCCAGAATCCGAGCAACCTTCGTTTTCTCCCTTGAAAAATGGACTTAAGAGAACCTACAGCTCACTTGCAGAATCACCACGGTGACTCCAAGAGCATAAGTTTTATCTGTGTAAGTATCACACGTTTCTCAAGATAGTGTTCTCTACCGTGTGTAGTGTTACCGGTATACGTGTAATAATGTAACGATTTGTTGGAGAAGACGCTGCGCCTAATGGGAAAGTAATCCCAAAGGATTTCAAGTGGCGAAAAAACGAATCAAGAACCGACGTTTGAGGCTGAAAATCGCGTTAAACGTTAAGACAGGGATAGGGATAAGAAATGGCTCTTGACGCGTGCAGCATTGATCGTCGAGTAAATGTTTTTATCCAAATAGAATCTGAAGAAAAAACTCAAGAAGAAAGTGCTCCATATTCCTTACACTGAACTCAGTATAAGAAGCATAAAATATCTTCTTTTATTCGAAATCATATAACTGTATCTAACATTAGGAGTAGAATAATGGAGTAAAAAATAAATACGCTATAAAAATCGTGCTATGTATTCAATTAAACTATCCAATAAAGATCACTACATAATGACATCTAAGGACTATTACATTACAGTTTATGTAAAAGCTTAAAAATGAAAAATCATTAAAATATAATTTTTCCAGCTTCTCAGTTTTTCTTTTTCTTCTATGCATACAAATTTTCTTCCAATTGTAATACTGAAACATAAAAAAAGATTTCTAATCACTAAGCATTTCCACAAAATCTCAAGCTCTTTTACTGCGTTCATAATGAGGCTCATAATACATCTTCTTGTTCTCCAGGATAAAAAGAAAAACCGAATCGATCATTAAAAACGCATGCTACGTTAACCTTTTCTACATATTCAAATGAAAAGCAAGGGAAAAGATAATAAACGTGCATTCAAAAAGGTAAAGATACTTTGTGTCATTTCTCACAAAAGATAACGCTGCTTGATTTTAACGGTGAAAAAAACTTCAGAGTCACTCAGAGTACGCGATACTTATTTGCAGAAGAAGAGAATTAGAAACGTGCTGGCGAGTCTTCGGAGCGTGCTAATTAGTAGGGGTTCGTCTTTTTGGACCAAAAGTAACTTCCCGACTTGTTTCCTTCCACCATCTTCAACCACCCTTTTTCTTCCCTTGAATGAAGTTTTTTTTTGGTGCATGGGAGCGTCGAGCATGATTAATTTTGATACAGCGTAAAAGTTTTCAGGATTATTACGGAGGTTCTTCAATTTATTTTTTCATATTTATTTACTACTTCGTGAACTTTTGAATGGTTTTTTAAAAATGAAGGGGTTCGAGGATATTTCTTTCATATATACAATTTTTAACAAAGTTTTGAATGTTTTGTATACTTTAACTTCTTATTACAACAGTAAAAAGTCGTTGAATTTTTTCTGAATGATGTTTTATGTACGTAAAATCGAGGTCATTGTCTGTGTTGAGTGCCAAGTGAAGAGGAAATGCAATTTTTTTTTATCTATATATGATTTCTAGCAAGCATAAAAACGTGCAAATTCAATGCAGAAATTCATGATTATTACGGAGGATCTTCAATTTATTTTTTTATATTTATTAACTACTTCGTGAACTTTTGAATGGTTTCATAAAAATGAAGAAATTCGAGGATATTTCTTTCATACATAAAATTTATAACAAGGTTATGAATGGTTGGTATACTTTGACTTTTTTTGTAACAGTAAAAAGTCGTTGGATTTTTTCTGAATGATGTTTTATGTACGTGAAATCGAGGTCAGTGTCTGTGTTGAGTACCTAGTGAAGAGGAAATGCAATTTTTTCTACCTATATTTAATTTCTAGCAAGCATTAAAACGTACAAATTCAGTGCAGAAATTTATAAAGAATGCGTTTGTAAATAAACAAGTTTTGAGTATTGAAAAAATCTTTCTTTTAAGTACAAGTATTATTAAGAATAATAAAGCAATGAGTTTACAAATAAATTATATCATTTATCAATCCATATTTCTACGTTTCAACGTAGTGAAAAAAAATCGTATTTTCGAAGAATTTGGAGTAAAAAACCTTAATTTTCTTATTACTCACTAAAAAAGCTTGTTAAAATGAATGTTAAAAAAGCAACATTGCTGAGAATGACAGTGAGTCGTTAGCATGTGGTAAATTACAAAAATAACAATGAAAATCGAGTTGGCTATCACTTTTTTATCGTGCTCAGAATAAAAATTAGCACACAGTCACAACATCGAAGGATCATACCTCCGTTTTGGCATTAAAGTAGATTCTAATGATGTAGCCAACCGAATTCCTCTTGTATATCTCATTTTCTATCGGAAGGGAAACATCCTGAAAAACGGGAGCGAGATATATGAAAATGTTCAATTTACTGAAGATCTCCGTGAAAGGAGCCAAGTTTCGGAGTTCAATTACCGCAAAGTTTTCATCGAATAAAACTTTGTCAGAATCAATTTTGAAGATATTACCATAATTCTGACTAAACTGCAAAATTGATAATTTCTTCGAGAGTCTTTTTTCATCATCAAAAATGTAAGGACGATCGTTAAAAATCTGCAACGTCCATGAAACTACAACCATTTGACTAACGAGTTGGGAAAAAGATTCAATCTTTACTGATCCGATGCATAAAACTCGCTTTTTTAAACGTGTTTTTAAGTTTATTGCAGACATTTCGTTTTCTCAGTAAAAACTCCATTTGGAAGAGTAAAAGTTTAAAAAAAAGATGGAGACTGTGAAAAAAATATGTTACACGAGTTTTTATTTACTTTCAGTAGTTTCACAGAGTTAGGAATCCTCTTGAATGTTTTTGTAAACAATGATATGAATTTGTTTTTTACAAGGACATTTTAATCAGTTCCATAAATTTCATCTAGAAACTTTCAAGTTTTCCAACAAACCATCACATTTAATTTCTAATTTTATGAACATTTGGTTTTTACTGTTCTTCCAATCTTCATTGAATATGCAGATGAAGTAATGTTCTAAATTTCGTAAGTGTTGGAGATTTACCGAAAATTATCAGAAATTACTAGTAATTATCCATCTTTCAGCACAATGAATGTAACAAATTATCAGAGATATTTTAGTTTGCTTATGTATATATTAAAAAACAAATAATTTAAAGGATTGATGAATTCATATAAAATTTTTTATTTCGATCAATGTATTTCTTAAAAAAATCAAAGTTTTTTGGGTGTTTATGGTTTTTGGAAAACTTTTCCAAATCTATATTTTTTAGAGTGCTCTTAATTTCGCATAAAGTTCGCGAAACGTAACTAATTATTAATTTTCCAAAATTTTCTTATAATTATTTACAGTTGTAAAAAAAATGAAACTTATTACAAATAATTGAAAATTTCTGAATGATGAATCGAAAGTTTGTGATTTAGAATAATATGTAGGTTTTCACGAAAGTTCTCGTATGTTTAAGTTATTATCTAAGATTAGTGACAATTCTGTACTTTTTTAGTTGAAGTTACAAGTTCTTACTAAAAACTGTTGACGATAGAATATAGTTTCTCACGACTTCTGAAAATCTAAAAATTTAGTACAAAAGAAACGTTTCAAATATTGTGACAAGTATTTGAATAATTTAAGAAATCATTTGATATTTAAGTAATGTTTTAGATAGTAGATTGCTTTTCACATAATTTTTTTTTATTTTACTGTTTTTTCCGAGTATTATTAGCAGAATCACTGTTATACTTGACAAAATGATTTTAAAAAAATATGAGCAAAAACAATAAATAAATTTTATTTCAACACAGGAATAAATCAGTAAAAACTTTACTGGTAATAAAAATGGCAAATCGAATTTGAAACATTGTTTTCGTCGAATGATTATCATGAAAAAATTTAAAAAATTGTGAATATAAGTCAATGCTTCTTGACATTTAAAAAAAATAATCTATATTTTACAGTCACTGTTTCAGAAATAGTTTAATTCATATATTTGCAAAGAAAAAAAACTGCAAATGCCAAATCACACTGACTAGAGATTTTTTTATTTAAAATTTTTGATAATGCATTTTTTCAGCTTTACAAGTTTCGGAAATTCTCCATTTAAACGTTAGGTAATATTGAAAATTATTCAAACGCTTATGTCAAAAATAATAAAAGCAAGAAATATTTTAAAACATTTACAATTCTTGAGAATTCTTTATGCTCCTCATATTTTTCATGAATTTCTATTTCTACTACATACTTTGGTAAAGTCTACGTACATCAAACGTCATTAACTAATTCGTCGTATTTCATGACTCTTAGATTCTATTAAAAAAAAGGTCATTAGTGACATACAAGTTTGATAAATATTTTTATGATCTAAAAACTTTTAAATTCATGAAAGCAATCTTTATATTATTTGGTATTAACATTTTAATAAATATGATATTTTTATAATTTTTGATAGAAAGTTTTTTTCAAAAAAAAAAAAATTTTGGCAATTTTTGACAAAATGCAATATACATTAAATCAGATGAATTTCACACAGAATCTACCGAAACATTTATAAATTTTTAAAGTCGAAGATTTCGTTAACACGGTTTTCTATAGACCAACATGTCATAGAATTTTTGGGTTCATGCCTTAAATTCCTTTAAAGTTTCTCTATAAACTTTGGACACGAACGATATGGTTTTCTTTGCCTTTTTATGTTTTTATTTATAAAATCGCGAACAAGCTAACGTGGTATTCGAAATAAAGCTTTTTCGATCATTTTATATGTGATAACAATTTTTTAATTTGTGTCACTTGTAACTAAATAACGTATAATTTAACTTATTTTAAGACTTTTTTGAATGCTATTACTATGTAGTATTAAATTAACACATGGCAAACTTTAAACGAAAGAACGTTACATAGCATTTATACTTCATTATTTTGATATGAGTTATTTTCTCACGTTTCATCATTAGTATCTACAACGTGAATATTGAATTCTGATCATTAAGAGCATGTATGATAATTGCAAGCAATGAAGAATACATCAATGCTATAAAATACAGATTGTTTGTATATTCAAGTTTCGGGTTTTCATTCATCCTTCATCAGCAACTACATGTTCACAAACAACAAAATAAACTAATAATACAATATTGTTTCACATAATACATACGAATGAAAGCAGTTGTGTAATTCAAATCAATTCACTTTAACAACGTTTTTATACTCACATATATGGTATATCGAAGCTTTTTCGTAGTCTATTTTCATTATAAAAGTAAACCCTAATGATTATTACAATCTTCGTAGATGATATCTTTTAATTAGTTTATTACGTCCATATTTTTAATTTAGTTTACTAACTATTGAACCTCATTAACAGACATAGGAACGCGTTACGAAGATAAGAATATGGAAATATTGTATTTCATTAAACGAACTGATAAGTTAATTATCGTTTTATTGCATTTTTTGGTAGTTATCCAAACTAAAAAATCTAGTTGGTTGATAGTTTTTTACATTCTTTTTTCAAAGCATCAGTGACATCAAAAGCTTTTACGATTGAATAGTAAAAAACATCTCACTTTTTTATCAGAGAAGATATTATTTTCTTATTTTCCCTCTTCACCATTTCACTCATAAATTTGATTTAATCCTTAGCTGAAAATGTAATTGAAATTTCGCTATTTCATAAACTTACGAATTCTCTTTTCAGGTTTGAAAAAGACCTGCTTTCAAAGCGAGATTTAAATCAGTTGAATTTGCTCTCATATTATGCTTCAAATCCCAACAAACATAAAACAAATTTCTTTGATCATCTTTATTCGTGCTATGTATTAACATTAAGTGAATATAATCAATTAAGTCTTATCGTGTGAAATGGCGCCTCGGTGCAATCTACTTCCCGGCGCAAAATTCACCTGTCCCAAGCGATAAGGGTCGGTAATAGACAATGAAACACATCTTCATTCGTCTCTTCATTTAATTTCGCACTTTAAACCTACCCTAATTTGTCCAAGTCTGCGACGAAATTCGTCCGCGTCTCAACTAAAACCGACGAATAGACTATTAGACTCGACTTCATTAAAAGGAAAAAGTAGTGTGTTTAGCTAATCAGAATTTTTTTCACTTTTACCATAAAGATAATTGCTATAAAATATTTGCAAGTTTTTTCATACTTTAATAACGAAATTTATGTTGATGATCATGAGCTACTGAAAAAGATTATAATTGTTGAAAGGCTTTTTATTTATTGAGGTAAATATAGTTTACAATATATGAGTGGAGTTTTATTATAATATAAAACATGTACTCATTTTTATTTCTTCATCAAACATATTTTTTATATGAAATTAAAAAACACTGTGAATGTAAAATGTTCTTAAACGAAACTTACTGAAAATAATACATTATAAGATTTTTTTATTATGTTACCTATTGTATCCAAATTAGTCAATATTAAAATATATATTTTTTAATCTATCTGAATTTTTTTATGTAAACCTTTTTCTAACGTAGAAACAGTTTCTTCTAATTTTTTTAAATAAAAACATGCAAATATTTTATATTCACTCTCGGTAAACGGTTTTCTTTTTTTTTTTTTTTTTGTTGCCTACCTGCTATCATTTCAAGTCCTAGAGCATATGATTATAAATCTTTCAATGAAGCAAGAAGGCTATAATTTAAAATAATATATCTTTGCACGCTTCATTAAACACTTAAGACACTCGAAGACTCAAAATGACAGCAGGTAGACAATAAAAAAAGAGATCAGTCAACAGGATAACTACAATTTTTGGCTTTGAGTTTTTTGCGAATTTGATAACGGGAGTAAACTCTGCACAAAAAAATGAATTTATGATTGCTATGTTAATTTGAAAAAAAAACAAGCATTTTGTACATCAACAAACATGAAAGGATAAGTATTTATTTATTTCGTAACTTGACAACAAGAGCTAAATTTAAAGAAACTTTTCTGAGGATATATAATCTAAATGTTGTTTTTGGTAAAATGAGGAAAAAATTTTTTTTTTCACACAACGAAATCATTTAAATACTTTTGTTCAAATTGTCACTCTATTTACAATATTTCTTGTTCTAACCTAATGTGAAAAAAATTTTATCTTCAAAATGAGGAAAACGTTATTAAAAATTAAGAAACTAGTTTTTAATATTTAATTTTAGTGACTGACACAAATTCAACCCATTACTAAATATTCATAAAATTGATATTATTGCGAAAATTCATTACATTTCATGAATAGAGCTGAAAATAACACGCAAACTAGATTTGTCAACCTCATTTCAATTTCATTGTTATTAAAACAATTCCACAAAACAAATGTAAATACCTGTTCTATGCAGATGCAAAATTGAAATCTGGAATTCCAGCCAGCATTTTAGCACTAACAATAACACGCACATTACGGAAAACAGTCAATAAAAAAAAATTTAACGATCTAGATTTCAAAAATAAAAGTACACAGTGATGGAATTCGTTTGTTGAAAACTTACGAGTTCGCGAGAAAAGCACGTAAAAACGTCGCGGGAATCACACGCGGTCAGAGGGTGCGTCAACGATACTACTACTCGAGGGAATGAATTCCGACACAGAGGGTTCGCTTGGAATCGCGACTTCGTGAGCTTTCGCTCAATTCCGGAAAGCAACGATTGAAAGCACGTGGCTGGAGTCGTGCGTGGGTGGCAAAAATTATTTGCCATCGCGAAAATAACATTATGGGCATACAATTTTTGTTCCTTTTTTCGACGCACAAGGAACGTCTCAGAAAAAGAAAACACTTTGAAGGTTTCTGTAAATAACTTCAGAATGAAAACATCGGCGAAATTGCTCTTGGGTTTGAAACGCATTTTTATTTTTTGAAATTCTTTGGAGGAAGTGGCGTATGGGGAGTAGATAGTTAAAAGCAGTTTTTGAAACGAAACTTTTAATATTGTTTCCAAAATTATGATAGTAATTGATCTTGACTTCAAAGTTTTTCTGTATTTTGAATTGTTAATTTTTTTAGAAACTGTAGTAACTTTAAACTTTCTATGGTTTATGAACGATTCTTTATTGTATAAGTGTCTCAGTTTTTTTCCATGTGTTTCAATTTTTTTCAAATTTATTAAATTAGTGATTTTTTTTGCAGTAAGATCTTTGCAACATAATTGTTAATACTTTCTTAATATATTATTTACATAATTGTTAATAATTGTAATACTTTTTCATTTATACGTTTTGTTTTTAACACTTCATAAAAAAAATAAACAATGTCTTGAGTTTTTAAATCTAAGCTCAGAAAAACTTCGAATTCATTGCAAACTTTCAATTTCATACCCAAATTTCATTCAGCTCTACAACTGTCATTTTTTAAAGGCACATTATATGAAAATAATTGCAAAAACTTTAGACGCATTTACTTCAATTTTTAATATATAAGGTATTAGAACACACTTACCAACAAAAACAGCCGTGAAAAATTATTGGAAAATTTCACTCACCTGAAACAAAAAAAAAACACAATCGTCAATATGATTGATTAAACATAAATAGTATAATATGTTACGCAACAAGTTGAGACTCGGGAGTTTTACCATAGACATGAAGTTGGCGACGCAGGGCCGTATTCTCCAGGCTAATTCATACGGTTTTACGCCGTCAACTTGATATTAATGGTGAATATCCCATTTCTCACCGAGTTGTGTATACTATTTTTCACAATGAGTGTATCGAAAATTCGATTTACGGGGTTTGGCAAGTATGAGCGAAAACGTCAACAGATAATGGTCATTTTCGAATTCCATTTTTTGTCACGAGACATGAAAAACGAAACTTTTACGGAACAACTAAATTGTAAATAATTTTTAGAAATGGTGTTTACCCGAACGGAGGTAGGGTGAACGACGAGTGGGTTCGGGGGGCTTGCCCCCCGACGGGGTCCAGTGGCAGAGCCCCGGTGGGGGCAGGGGGGCGAAGCCCCCCGTATAAGGCAAAAATTAAAAAATTAAATAAATAAAATCAAATAAAAAATAAGAAAGAAATA
>JAPYZL010003080.1:0-13064 GCA_030522825.1 Platygaster orseoliae | reverse complement strand
TCGTAAGAGCGCGTTTATTGTTTAAATTTCAAACTTGAATAACTTCTTTGTTTTTGAGTTTTGCAAAAAGTGGTAAAGGACTTTTCAACTCGAAATTGGAAAAGGAATTCAGGATTTTTTTTTTATCGCGGACTTTGAGACACCCTGTATATTTTTTGTCTTTCGATTTGAAATGAAAATTGGGTAAACTTCATAATTGCAATTTTTGTGATTGCTCCTTAGTATTGCAACCAAGACCAAGCCTTCGAGACGAGGCAAGCGTTGCACGGCATATCGTGGCCACCATCGAACCCAAAGAAACTCATCGTCGAGTACGCGACCAAGCAAGAGATGCAACAGAATACACGTGAGTCGGTCGTAGATGAGCTGCAACAACAGTCGGCACGAAAAACAAGCGAGGCTCTTGCAGCGTCAACTCCTTTGACTAATTCCAATACTTGGCAACAAGCTTGGATTCAGGATGAAAAGAGTAATTCCATCAATAAGGTAGGAAATAATTTTTTTTAATGACCTTCTGGAAAGACGAATTGTAGTTTTATGAGATGGTTTTACAAAATTTCTGAGATTCTAAAATTGTATACAAGTTTTTTTTATTTTGCAGGTAGCAATGGTGAGGGAATGGGATTTGGGAAAGGAAGACGGTCAGCACCAACAAACTCATTCGAAGGACAAAGAGAAAGGTGACAGGAAAAAAGAGCTCGAAAGGAAGAAACGAGCAGCAAGTCCTATAGCTGACGTGCATCTGCCACCACCTGCTAGGAAGTTCAAGAAAAAAGAAGATGAGCCGCCTCCTGCTAAATTATTGGACGATTTGTTCAAGAAGACGAAAATCACGCCTTGCATCTATTGGTTGCCTCTCACCGAAGAACAGGTCAGTTTTCATCAAGATAATTTATAAACAATCCTAAAATATTCAACTTTTCATTACGAATATTACTAGATGATCAAATTTGCCTTTTTTCAGTAATAAAGCCTATGCGTAAATTTCATGATAGTTTAAATTATATATATTTAATACAAATTTTCTACTTGAAAAATATGGAATGTTCATGTTTTTTTTAGTTTACAAACTGTGATGTCAGTGTATTGTCACAACTTGGGATCAGTAGTAATTGTAATGCGAGTAAAAGGGTGATTCATTATATTTCTACGATACATGCAAAATAATTTTTTGGTAATTATGCATTTTAGGGAGTTCTTCCCAAAATGGCCTAAATAGCAAATTGTCTGTTGCAAAATATTGTTTTTTTTATTGGGAACATGAATTTGTTTGGAAGAAGTGTGCATAATTACCTTATCATTTAATTTGGTATTTATGCATTTGATGGAATTATTTATTAATCATTGATTAAATAATAATGTTAATTAAATAATAAAAATGAAATGATAAAAAAATTGAAAAATGAAATTAAAAGTATTACATAAATAAATAATAACATTAAAAAAAAATCAATAGAAAAGTAAATAATAAAAATTATTCAAATAATAAATTATACTATCTCCCAACAAAATCATGTTTTCTACAAGAAAAGCAATATTTCGCAAAAAACAATTTGTTTTAAACCATTTTTGGAAGAATTCCATAAAATGCATTGTTACCGTTAATTACACTTTTTCCCGACAAAATTGTGTTTTCTAAAAAAAAAGCAATATTTCGCAAGATACAATTTTCTATTCAGGCCATTTTTGGAAGAATTCCCTAAAATGCATTGTTACCAATAATAAAAATAATCTAATAATAAATAACATTTTTTTCTAAAAAAAAGGCAATATTTTGCAACAAACAATGTTGTTTCAGGCAATTTTTAGAAGAATTTCCTAAAATGCATAAATACTAATTTTTTTTTCAATTCAAATCTGAAAAACTTAGAAAGGCTTTGAAAATCAAGGATATTGTACTTCATTGAATTAATTTTTGCAGATTTTGATTCACACTGCAAAAAATTTTAAAAAATTGAGTAATTATGCATTTTAGGAAATTCTTCCAAAAATGGTCGAAAAAAATTGTTTTTTGCGAAGTATTGTTTTTTTCTTGAAAAACAAGATTTTGTTGGGTAACAATGTAATTTATTTTTTAATGAATTCGTATTATTTATTTTGTTATTTTATTATTTTATTGTTGTTATTATTTATTATTTTATTTTTTTTATTTATGACTTTTCATTTAATTTTCATTTATGATTTTGTACAACTAATTCCATGAAAAGCACAAATACCAAAATAAATAGTAAAAAATTAAATAATCATAATTATTTTAATAATAAATTACACTTTTTCCTAAAAAAGCAATTTTTCACATAAGACAATGTTTTTTAAGGCCATTCTCGGAAGAATTTCCTAAATAATTACCAAAAATTATAATAATTTTGTACGTGAATCAAGTTTTGGGATCATTCCACAATTTTTAAATGTATAATTATAATCTTTGTGATGATAATAATTTTTATGTCGATGATGATTATTGCAATTGTGTATAATAACAATATTCATATGTGAAATTTGTTTTTGAAAAATTTTGTTTGAAGAAAAAGCGTATTTCTTAAATACATGCAAAATAATTTTTTTTAATTTAAATCCGAAAAACTTGAAAAGGATTTAAAAATTAAGGGAATTTATATTTTTGCAGATTTTGATTGACACTGTAAAAAATGTTACAAAATTGTAATATTTTATGTGAATTGATTTTTAGGATCATTTCACGAATTTTGTATTGATGATTATTGCAACTGCATGTACAATACCAATCAATATTTGTATGTGAAATTCGCTAAAAAAATGTTTTGTCGAAGAAAGAGTATTCATTCAATACATGTATCATAATTATTTATTTATTTATTTTATTTAAATCTAAAGAATTTGGAAAAGATTTGAAAATAAACAAAATTTATGTTTTCATACTGAAATTGATGTATTATTTAATCAGACTGTATTTTTATCTTTTGATACAGATCGCAGTTAAAAAAGAAATCAGACGGCAAAAAATGATGGAACACGCTCATCGATTAGAAGAAATGAGACGAATGGAAAGAAATCGCGAGAGGGAAAGAGATCGCGAGAGGGAAAGAGATCGCGATCGTCGTCCCAGGCGTGGCAGCAATTCCAGAAAATAAATATTTTCTTTTGATTTTTTTTTTTGCAGTAATTCTCTATCAAATTTTGTTGTTTTCCATTATTTCATACCAACAAACTCAAATATATCCAATTTTTCACAATATTTTCATCCTTGCCACCAATTGGAACATAGTTTTTCTCTCCAAACTCGTGAAATTTGTATAATAGAATATACACTAAGTTTTACGTTCCAAAAAATGTCTGTCTTTTCTTTTACCTGTGATTGATATTTGTTGGTGAACTTTTTGTTGGTATTGGTAACATGGTTTTTCCAGGTCAAATTTCACCGAAGAGTTTTGTGTCAAATCATTTATATTTTACGTGTTGGTATTTTTACAACTTTCTTCGCAAAAGTAGAAGTTCTGTATTATACATTCTAAAATCAGAGACGTAGGCAGAAAAATTTTTCAGGAGGATTTTATTAGGAAAATATATTTTCTACAGAATTTTTAAGTTTGCAATCTTTAAGTATCTAGTTTCAAACGCACAATATTTCAATTTTTTGCAAGCTATTCAAATTGTGCACTTTACAGCTAGACATTTTTTATTCATATTTTTAAATCATGAAACTTAATTTTATATTCGCATTAAAATTTATTTGTTACATTAAAATTAGTAAGTTCCCCTAGTGATTTTGATTCTTATAAAAAAAGGCAGAATATTTGTAAAAGTTGAGTTTTTCACAAAGTCGACATTATGAAATTCTTATGAAAAAATTATATTGTAAAGTAACCTCATAAAAATCTTATAAAAAAATGTGAATTTTTATAATTTTTCATATTTTCATGAAAAACTTTATAAGAATTTCTGCAAAATGTTAAATTTTATAAAAAAAATTTTATTCATAAAGTTTTTATAGGTTCACTTTATATAAATTTGTATAAGGTCTGTTTTCAACATTTTCAATTTAATTCTTTCTTTACAAAAAATTATAAAATTACAGTATTTTATTCTGAAAATTTGTTCATAGTTCAAGATTTGTTATAAAAAATTTGAAATATAAATCATCGATTTTTTAATCCAGTTTTTCTATATTTTTTACTTCCAAAGTTCATTAACTTTGCTATGTCTAGGACAGCAGATGTAACAAATAAAAACATAAAAAAGGGCGGTAGAAAAATAACCGGAATCTGAGTTTTTACTTTTCCACAAAAAATATTCAATAGTCGAAAATCGAAATTGTCTATTTTGAAAAATTAAATTGAATTTTCTAACTGTAAATCCTTGAGAGTTCAGTATAAAATTTTTTTGTTTTTATACATTTTGAGTCACCTGGCAACGTGACAAAAGCACGAAACTCAAAGGAACATGCCATAAAACAAAACTATGTACACAAGTGAAAACGTTCAATAAATTTCAGCCATGAGCAAAACAACCAACGAAGACCACCCCGTAAAAGGATGACTGCCCTTTCCAGCGCCATGGGAATCTTGATAATTTTCCCAGAGAAAACCGCTCTTTTTATACTGCTCGAACAAATTCCTAATCAAATTCTCCCTCAACTCGTGATAAATTTTCCCAGCTTTCGCCCGATAAGCGCCCTCTACATTAGCGTAATGATGAAGCGCCCTGACGACCAAGAAATTGAGATTTATCCAAACGGCCCCCCTCCAATATGGCGGATCGTGCTCCGTATTGAACTCGCCATAGATCGGGGAGGTCTTGGAAAGCGACCTCAACCCAAACTTGGTCCAGATCAGATTCGGGTCCCGTATGTCGTCCAAGATTTTGTCCAACTTGGGCGAATCCGGGCTGATGATCTGCAGCATTAACGGGAAGAGGGAAACGTATCCAAAGGCGGAAGCGACGTGTCGATAAACGGGCGCTTCGAGAACCTCCCTGACCATGGACCGCGCGATGGAAGGACTTTTCGGTGACTTTGGGGCAGTTTTCCTGAGCGCCACTTTGTCAGTGTGTAACCCATAATCTGCGTAACTGCCCGAGGCTTCGGACCAGTGCAGCTCGTTCAACAACTTGTTATCTGACAAATACTCGTAAGTTGCTCTGTACTTGTTCTTCTGTTTCTCCAAAACATGCGTCATCTTGGACATGACCTTAGCAGCAAAGGCCATCCAGCAGCGCAAGTCGACGTGGCGTTCCTCCGTATCCGGATGAGAGGCTCTCGGGTAGTCGTCGAGGCCGGAGGTCAGTGTCTTGGGATTGAGTTCCTTGTCGGTGCTGGAATCCCGGCCGCGCCATCTGTAGCTACCAGGCGAACTGCCGGTCTGCGTGCTGTTGAACCACTCGAACCAGGCCTGCAGCCGCGGGTACAGCTTCTCCAAGAACGGCCAGTTCTTCTCCACCAACTCGTTCTTCTGCCTATCCAAAATCGAGTTCAAGGTCAAGAAGAAGGTCGGCGGGTTCGCGTCCGTGTTCCTCTGGGTGACGAACTGCTCCGGGACTTTGGACAATGCTTCCTGGCCCAGTATCATCTCCCTCGGGATCCAGCCCTCGGCGTTCATCAGGTCGAACCAATGGCCCATCACGTCCAACTCGATGTCCAAGTCCCAGGCCGACAGCAAAAGACCGTGGAACCCTTCGTCCCATAAAAAACCCCGGGGGAAGAAGCTTCTGCTGGGAACGGCGGTGTACAGCGGAGCTTTCCAGTACGGAACCGGATTCTCCGTTTTGACGCTCTGCACTTGGGCCGATCCGTAAAAGTACCCGATACCCCCGATCATGTTCGACAAGGCGGCCTTGGCGAACTTGACTTGCTCCGCGTCAAAACCCTTGGATTCCAAGCCGAACGTTTTCTCAAACTTGGCATGGAAATCTCGACTTCTGGCTTTCAAAGCCTCGTCAAAGTTTTTCCCGACAAGCTTGGAAGCTCGGTCGACGAAACTCGCCGATTCGAAGCTCACTTCGAATTCGAAGGGAGCTTTCGCTGTTACTTGGGTCGCGACAAAGTTGGGCTCTAACTTTTTCCCATCTTTCGTTGATAGCTGCTCACCGGCCAACACGATGTGTTGCTTGTTGGAGCCTTTTTGGGAAGCCAGTTTCAGGTTTTGTACGATTACCTGCAGCAGTGTTTGGGAGATGGTCAAAAACAACTTTCATCGTTTATTTTCATAGAACATGCAATGTTTTTTGACGTAGAACTACACCAAAAATGCCACTTGAACCATTTAATTTAAATGACGATTATTCAGCAACAAAATTTTCATTAGTCGACGTAATTCTACATAATGGCATCAAGGGTGAGTTTACCGGTCAGAAAAAAATGTATAATTATTCCATTTGACTGTCAAATTTCGATGGGAAAATCACACCATACAATTAATTGAGATAAATTTTTAATAAATTTGTGTAAATTTACTTATAAATTCCAAAAAATTTTTCGCCTCATCCCTGAAAAGCACATCAATTCTGTATAATTTTTCAAATCCTCGTATTACCTGGTTCAGGACCTGGAGACCAGGGGTAACGGTCACGAGAAAAGAGTGTTCCTCGACCCTCCCCTTGGTTGGGCTAAGGCTGAGTCGAAACAGACCCAAGTTTTCAGTGCTACCCTCAATGCCGGATATTATATTGTCGCCACCGACGGCAGCGTTGATTCTTCCGTTGCTTTTCTCTTGGATAGCACTATAGAATATAAGAGAAATTGCATTTTCCTCTTCTTTTTTTTTTCCTTTCGAGTTAGCGTTGGTCACACTGATCCTGGCGGTCCAGTCGCCGCCATGGGCACCTCCCGCTTTTTTCACGAAACTCGTGTTGACGAGAACACCACCCTCAGCATCGACTATTTCTTGGATGCCAAAGGTTTTGCCGTCGTGCTCCAGCCAGCCGTACCTGCAGTTTAGAGAGAATTGAAAAACTGCGAGGCTTTGAAATTTTGGAAAGAGAAAGATTGAGAATTAATAATTATCAATTGATTATGATCAACACTTTGGTGACCCATTAAGACATTAATTTGATGGCCTAAGAATTAATAATGGTGTCTTTTATAATATATATTTTTTTATTAGAAAATTTCTTTCTGCAAGATTAATGTCATTTTCATGGTTTTTTAGGTTGCTGAGTAAGAATTTGATATCGTTTTTGTAAAATTCGTTTATTTAAACAATTTATTACAACAAATTATTTCAACAATTTTTTTGTGAAAGATGTATATCCTTTTCATGGTTTTGAAGGTTTTTAAGTGAGGATTTGACGTTCTTTTTGTAAAATTAGTTTATTGAAACAATTTATTTGATCCAATTATTGCAAAAATTATTTTATACAATATGTATATCCTTTTCATGGTTTTTTAGGTTGCTGAGTAAGAATTTGATATTGTTTTTGTAAAATTCGTTTATTTAAACAATTTTTTTCAACAAATTATTGCAAAATTTTTTTTCTTCAATATGTAAATCCTTTTCATAGTTTTTAAGGTTGTTGAGTAGGGATGGAAACTATCAGTAAAAAAAACTATCAATAACTATCGATAACTATCAGTAAATTCCCCCTCCCTAATTTTTAAAGGACGACTATACTTGATCTAGGTTAAAATCTTGAGCCAACGTGATACTTTTATATTAAAATGTTTTATTACATTTATGCTTAATAACATTTTTATTTATAAACATGTTGCGATTTCAGCTATATTATAAAAATAAACTCATGTTTTTTCTTTTAGAAATAACATGTAAAAAGGGTGAGTACATTTGCTCCAACAAAAATTTCATCCGACAATTTTTTGACCTGCGCGCGCCTGCGCACACGCAGGATATCGATAATGAAGACGTACCTGCATTATCGCAAATCACATAGTCACACAATTGTCGGAGCAAATGTACTCACCCTGTAAAAATAATGTGGGAAATATTGTAAAAAATATTACTTAAAAGTCCATATATTAAAAATGTCAATAATATCAGTAAGTCGAAAAAACTATCGATAGTTATTGATATTCAAAACTATCGATAACTATTAATAGTTATCGATAGTTTTTCCATCCCTATTGTTGAGTGAGGATTCGACATTATTTTTATGAAATTCGTTTATTTCAAGAATTTATTCAAACAAATTATTGGATGAAAAAAAGTTTTATCATTTCTTAATTATAAAAATTATTTGAATAATGATAGATAATAGAAAGAAATAAAATAATTATAATTAATTAATATCAGTAAATAAAAATGGTCTAAAAATGTGTAATACCTATCAAGACCGTCCCCTTGCTCACACCAATGCCTAATTCCGCTTTTTCCTTGGCGCAATAATTTAGGAAAATACCACATCAAGCCAGCGACTAAGGAGTGAGGATCACGCGTTTGCATTCCAAAATATAAGCCAGTTCGATAAGATCCCCAAAAACGCCCTCGGTTATGATCGTCATCAGTTTTTAATATAGAAACTAACTGAAAATATAAAATATCCATTTACAATCATAAACATGATAATTGAAACTATTTTAATGGTAGGTAATAAGTCATTTTACTTTATTGATTTTAAATAATTTTCATTTTTTTGGAGAATTCCTGATTATTTCATTACTATTAGAATTATTGAGGTTTTTACTGAATTTTTTGAAATAATGACTGAGATCAAAAATAGAGAGAGAAAAAATTTTTGTTCCGAAAAAAAACGATTGATTGAAATTCAGGATTCTAAAGTTATACAACTTTTATAATCCAGAGATGCTCATTTTTCATATATGTAATTAATGTAATAGGATTCGATTTTTTTTTTTTTTTTTTCATAACAAATTCCATATTTGTACAACTTCAAAGGTTTTTTAAATATTATTATAGATTTATGTGCAGAATTCGATGCTACAAGTATAAAAAATTGTAAAAAAACTCTATTGTTTCTATATATTTTTGACAAAATTAAAACTACATAGCTTTCAAGTAATTATGTATTTAGAAAATTGTTGTTTTTTCATTGTATTATTTATATTTTATTTCATACATCAATTTTTCAAATTTGTATTTGTAATATGTACTTACATAAGTTTTTCTATTTTTACATGGGATAATAATTAATTTTATTTCAATTTAAGGAAGGGTTTGAATCCCCAAAATTTATGTTTTTATATTCAATTGATTATTTATTGATTATTATTTTATAGGTTTTAACAAAGGCATCATTGTTTCAGGTAAAAAAATATAAAAAATTCCAATGTCGAAGACTTAAAAAAATTTAATTATTCAAACAAATTTAAATTTATCATAAATCGTTATTATTTTGAAAAAAAAAACTGTTTTTCACTGAAAATAATTTTTGTTATTTTCACACATTAGTTCCTAAAATTCCTATTCGTAATATATCTACTCACACGAGTTTTTCTTTTTATACATTAAATTATAGTTAATTTCATTTCAATTTAAGGAAGGGCTTGAATCCCCAAAATCAATTATTTTATATTTAATTGATTATTTTTTGATTATTATTTTATAGATTATTACAAGAACATCATTGTTTCAGCTCAAAAAATGTTAAAAAATGCAATGTCAAATATTAAAAAAAAACTATTAATTTACAAAATTAATTATCAAAAACAGTTAAAATTAATTAAGCATTGTAACTATTTAAAAAAAAAATTGTTTTTAACTGAAATTAATTTTTGTTATTTTCCCACATAACTTTTTAAAATTTGTATTCATGTGTACCTACATATGTTTTTCTTTTTTTTACATAAAACTATGGTTTATTTTATTTTAATTAAAGGAAGCGTTTGAGTCCCTAAAATTTATTATTGTATATTAAGTTAATTATTTCTTGATTATTATTTTATAGATTATTACAAGAGCTTCATTGTTTCAACTCAAAAAAATATGAAAAATTTCAATGTCGAAGACATGAAAAAATCTTATAATTTACAAAATTAATTATTAAAAAAAATTGAAATTCATTAAAAGTTGTGATTATTTTGAAAAAAAATTGTTAACTCCAATTAATTTTTGCTATTTTCATACATTAATTTTCGAAATTTGTATTCGTAATATGTACATACATAAGTTTTTATTTTTTTACATGGGATAATAATTAATTTTATTTCAATTTAAGGAAGGGTTTGGATCCCTAAAATTTATTACTTAATATTAAATTAATTATTTTTTGATAATTATTTTATAGATTATTACAAAAGCTTCATTGTTTCATCTTAAAAAAATATGAAAAATTTCAATGTCGAAGACATAAAAAAATCTTATAATTTACAAAATTAATTATTAAAAAAATTAAAATTTTTTTAAAACTGATTGTTTTTTAAAAAAAATTTTTTTACTGAAATTATTTTTGTGATTTTCACACATTAGTTTTTAAAATTCGTATTCGTAATATCTACTTATATAAGTTTTTCTTTTTTACATGAAATTATAGTAAATTTTATTTCAATTTGAGAGAGTTTGGATCCTTAAAATTTCCTATTTTATACTTAATTAATTATTTATTGATTATTATTTTATAGATTATTACAAGAGCTTCATAGTTTCAGCTCAAAAAATATTAAAAAATTGAAATTTATTGAACATTGTAATTATTTTGAAAAAAAAACTGTTTTTAACTAAAAATGATTTTTGTTATTTTCACATATTAGTTTTTAAAATTTGTATTCGTAATATGTGACGCGATTTGAGAAAAGATACTTAAGGGTACAAATCGTCTAGGCCTACTTTTCAATGCACTTAAAACAGATAATGTGCCTTAACGATCTGTACCTTAAGATATCTTTTCTCAAATCGCGTCACATATGTACCTACATAGGGTTTTCTTTTTTCACATGAAATTAAAGTTAATATTATTACAGTTTAAAAAATGGTTTGAATCCCCAAAATGTATTATTTTATATTTAAATAATTACAAGAGCTTCATTGTTTCAGCTCAAAAAATTTAAAACAATGCAATGTCAAGTATTTAAATACTAATAATTTACAAAATCAATTATGAAGAAAAAATTAGAATTTATCAAAAATTGTAACTAAAAAAATCGTTTTTAACTGAAATGAATATTTGTTATTTTCACACATTAGTTTTTAAAATACGTATTCGTAATATCTAGTTACATAAGTTTTTCTTTTTTTACATGAAATTATAGTTAATTTCATTTCAATTTAAAGAAGAGTGTGAATCCCCAAAATCAATTATTTTATATGTAATTAATTATTCTTTGATTATTATTTTATAGATTATTACAATAGCTTCATTGTTTCCGCTCAAAAAATATAAAAAATTTCAATGTTGAAGACATGAAAAAATCTTATAATTTACAAAATTAATTATTGAAAAAAATTATAATTCATTACAAATTGTAATTATTTTGAAAAAAAACTGCTTTTAACTGAAATCAATTTTTGTTATTTTCGCACATTAGTTTTTAAAATTCGTGTGCGTAATATGTATTCACATAAGTTTATCTTTTTTTAGCTAAAATTATAGTTAATTTTATTTAAATTTAAAGAAAGGTTTGAATCCTCAAATTTATTATTTTATATTTATTGAATTATGTATTCATTATTATTTTATAGATTATTACAAGAGCTTTATTGTTTCAGCTCAAAAAATTTTTAAAAATGCAATGTCAAGTATCTAAAAAAAACTATCTATTTATGAAATTCATTATTAAAAAAAATTAAAATTAATTAAACATTGTAACTAATTAAAAAAAAATTGTTTTCAACTGAAATTAATTTGTTTTTTTCGCACATTACTTTTTAAAATTTGTATTTGTGATATGTACCTACATAAGTTTTTCTTTTTTTACATAAAATTATAGATAATTTTTTTTCAATTAAAAGAAGGGTTTGAATCACTAAAATTTATTATTTTATATTTAATTACTTATTTTTCGATTATTATTTTATAGATTATAACAAGAGCTTCATTGTTTCAACTCAAAAAAATATGAAAAATTGCAATGTCGAAGACATAATAAAATGTTATAATTTACAAAATTAATTATTGAAAAAAATTGAAATTCATTTAGAATTTTAATTAAAAAAAAAAAATTGTTAATTCCAATTAATTTTGGCTATTTTCATACATTAGTTTTCAAAATTTGTATTCGTAATACATACCTACAGAAGTTTTTCTTTTTTTACATAGGATAACAATTAATTTTATTTCAAATTAAGGAAGGGTTTGGATCCCAAAAATTTACATTTTTATATTCAATTGATTATTTTTTGATTATTATTTTATAGATTATTACAAGAGTCTCATTGTTTCAGCTTAAAAAAATATAAAGAATTGCAATGTCGAAGACATAAAAAAATCTTATGATTTACAAAATTAATTATTAACCCGTTGCGGTCACTTGGGGTCCAGTGGACTCCAGGCCAACTTTGCGTCTACGCAACTTGGTAGACACGAGTCAGAATAGAACTTGTGGCGCCATATGGTGTTGTTTCAACATGCAACAATAAGTTTCAATACTCATCGAAAGTCAGATAGGCGCCAGTGCATCTGAAAACATCAGTTTGTCCGAACGTGTTTTTTGTTGGGGTCCAGCAGACCCCATGTGACCGTAGCGTGGCAAAAATAGAAAAAAACGTGTGATGAAAAATTGATTTTCCTCGCTTGGAATTGTAAAAAATAACGTAAGTATTATTGGACGTACTGTCATTTTTTTTTACCATAAAATTAAACTTATGTTATGTAAATAGATGACCTATAATCTGCGATCTTCAACAATCGCTCAGTCTCTCGTGGATGACGATAAAAATGAAGAACGAATTTATGCACCGGTTGCGTAGGTCACGATTAGTTTTCCAGTTTCTATCGTTGATTTTCATTTTAAACAATGTAATGATTTATGAAAAATAAAGTTTTGGTCATCAAAGTAATTTTTTACTTTTTTTTAACATTTAAAACTGCCAAGTTAGACGTTGTAAGTTTGATTGAAATTAATCATTTCAATCTGTAAAAAAAATATACTTTTTTCAAAACTCATCACGATACTCTTTTTTTCTTGAAAGTATACTACGTTTAGAGTATAAACCAAAAAATTTTTTAGCTTTATCTTAAAAATC
>JAPYZL010003049.1:0-18606 GCA_030522825.1 Platygaster orseoliae | reverse complement strand
AGATTTTTTAAATTTGCCGATATACTCTGTTAGCATTTGAGTTACACTTGTTATCTTAATTTTCGTTTGATCAAAAATGTCAATTTTTGGATGTGTTTCGATGCTGAATGAAAACTATGCCGTCATTACCCCACTTTCCCCTATATTATCATTTTGTTCTCTAGATTTCAGTACGAACATTTTTGATAACTTCAATTTATTTTACATTTAAGTATTATAATTTTTCATTCATTATCATTGACACTTTCCTTTTTCACATGTGACAATAATGAACTCAATTCAAATTTCGGAAGTTTTATAATCGAAATTCGAAATCTAAATCACGAGCGTGAATATTCATTTAATCCCCCGATATTTCTCTCACAGATAACTGTATGATCGACGTGATTTAATGGGTCAGTCGATTATCAGACTTCTCGAAGAATCCGGAGTCATTTCTACATAAACACATGTGTTTTTTTCTAAGCATATCTAATCTTAATTTTTTATCATCGAATAAAAATGAGATTACGAGCTCACAACTGAGAAACCATAAAATTTCAAAACGAAATAAACATTTTCATATTAGAAAAAACTTTCGACCTTTTTTGTATTTGACTACCTGACCTGACCCAACGTAACCAAATTGTGTTTTGCAAATTTTTCCCGAAGGTGGAACGCTCAAGAAACGTAATAATCGGTCGATCGCGCGTGTTGTGAAAGCAGCGTACATGCGCCGTGTAATTATAATCTCAACTTATAACATCTCGCGTACGTGTGTGGCCTACAAATGCAATTATTCCCGACGAATTCCTCCAGTGATGCTGGAAAATGGGTGAAACGATTCGTATCTTTCAATTTGCCAATAACTCAATAGAGGAACGAAACTGAAAGTTTTAATTGAAATTCACTATGCAGACTCATTTATTTTAGAGCGTTTTTGTTTTTATTTCGTGGCGATTTTATGAAAATGGAAAAATTCAAAGAGGAAGTTTTGATTGCGAAAGGCATACGTCACACTGGCAGATTGTGAATGTAAACACAAACACGTGACGCAGTAGACGGGGACGAGAAAAGTGGTTTCTAAGAGGAAGACAAACGGTCCACGCCGCATTACCATAAGCACTCAACGGTGTTTGGTCAAATATTTATCGTTTACTCGAATAACAATTTTTTTGTAAAGGAGTTTTCGAAGGATTTTTCGAACGATTTCAGATCATCAAAAAAAGGAAATAGAATTTGAATTTTGTAAAAGTGCAAAAAAGTATGTGACGAGGAATCCAATCAACAAAATTCCATTTTGTCCAAATGTCAAAAACAGTGGATGATCCAATTGTTGGCAAGGCGAAGGCGTTCGCACAAAATACACCTGTGGAGGCTCGGGTAGAGCCGAACCAGTCGACGGAGAATAACTGGTATTAATACGTCACGTAATTATCGTGCGAGGATGCGCACACATTTTCGAACCCAGCACATGCACACCAGAGACCGGATAAAATCTAGGATCGCCGTTTTTTATACGTATACACGTGCATATATACGCGCGTCGTTTGTGCCCGCATTAAATTTTTCATCGCCGCCGCCCCGGGACCGATTTTTTCGCGATTCCAGTCTTCTCACGCTCGAGAAAACGATTCCGATCTCTTCTGCGAGAACAATATAGAGTTATGATTGGGGCATGTTCGCGAGATCGATTTGACGTGGATTTTTTCAGTGGCGTAACTCGATTCTCCCCCAAAGCAAAACCTCTAAAAGTTTTTTGAATTTGTTCTGTCAGTTCGAATTGGTGAAATTGTTAGTGATTTAATTAGTTTAAAAGATTGCAGACATCTTGCAGTAAGGTTGCAGGAATCTTGCAGGAAGACTGCAAAAACGTTGCTGCAATATGAAAATGTCCTCCATAATTGCATTATGTTGCATACATATTTCAACAATATTCCAGTAATGTTGCAGCAATGTTTTAGTAATATGTAGTAACATTTCAATCTTGCTGTAATATTAATGAAACATTACAAGAGCAACATTTCACAGAAAAGATCTCATCGCAGTTAGATTCCATATACAATCTTGTAAAGATAATATTACTGGTACATTACAGATGAAATTCTAGAGTAATATTTTTTTTTAGCAGTAGCTTAATTGTTGTTGCCAGAGCACAATCATTATGCATAAAATTCGATTGAATAGTAATTGTGCTCTGGCAGCAAGAAAAAGATAACCTACTTCTGCAAAAAAATTAGTTTTTTTTTTATTACTTTAAATAATAAAATATTTTAGACTTGTTTTGAGAAGAAATGACTTTTTTATACGAAAATGCATATATTTTACTTAGGTGTTATAATGCCATTCAAATTTTCATAAAATACATTAATTTTTGCAAATTCATAAGTGATTCCGAAGATTGTTAAAAATTTCATGAATCTGATCTTTTACTGTGAAAAATTGTTGTTCAGGTATTTTGATTCACTATTTTGTTTGATATTTTAAAACTCTTGAATAGAAAAAAAATACTGAATAATTTTGAACTTGTAACTGATATAGAAAATTTGGAAAATTTGTAGTTTCAGATGATGTACATAAATTTTGTTGATTGAGTTCTTCATTCTATATTTTTCGAGAAATTTATGATTCAAAAGAAAATTTTTTTTCTGAAAAACGGAAAAACTTGAAAAATTACTATGGTTTCTATGATGAATTTCTATGAATTCAATGATGGATTTTTATTTCTATCAATTTTAATTAGAATTGTTCCTATGCATTATTTCTACCAAATAAAATTATAAATATTTCTATAAAATATTTCTTTAAATTAGTATATTTCTATTTCTTTTTCCATTTCTATGATTTCAATGATGATTTCAATTTCTATGTATTCGGATTAGAAATAGTTCTATGAATTATTGCTATGAATTACTCATATGAATTAGAAATATTTATAAAATTATGTTAATTACTTTTTCTTTTTTTCTTTTTAGGATTACAATGATGAGTTTACATGATTTCAATGATGGATTTAATGATGATTTTTATTTCTATGAATTATTATAATTACAATTGTTCTTATGCATTATTTCTACCAACGAAATTCAGAAATATTTCTATGAATAATAATTAGAATTGTTTCCATGCATTATTTCTACGAATTAGAATTATAAATATTTCTTTTGAATATTTCTATAAATTAGTTGATTTCTTTTTATTCATCTATTTCTATGATTTCAATGATGATTTGAATTTCTATGTATTAGAATAAATTAGAAATCATTCTATGAATTATTGCTATAAATTACTCATACGAATTAGAGATATTTATAATAATTTGTTTATTACTCTTACTTTTTTTTTAGTATTATAATGATGAGTTTACACGATTTCAATGATGAATTTAATGATGATTATTATTTTTATGAATTTTAATTAGAATTGTTTCCATGCATTATTACTACGATTTAAAATCATAAATATTTCTATAAAATATTTCTATAAATTAGTTAATTTTCTACTTATTCTTCTATTTCTATGATTTCAATGATAATTTTAATTTTTGTGTATTAGAATTAGAAAAATCAATCAATGAATAATTGCTATAAATTACTCATATGAATAAGAAATATTTATTCAAATTTCTTAATTCCTTTTTCTTTTTTTCTTTTTTTTTCTTTTTAGGATTACAATGATGAGTTTACACATGGCCGGATTTACCTTCCGTGCCGCCCCTGGGCCAGTGAATGAAACGCCGCCCTTTTGGAAACATAGCATAGTAAATTTCCTAAAAAAAAGGTCATCAGCAATAAAAAATAGGTGACCTTTTTTTTAGAGATTTATCACTAAATCTTCTGACTAAATCTTTCCACCACCGAAATTTTCCCCCCCCCCCCCCCCCAAAAATATTCGTCGCCCTGGGCCATGGCCCATGTTGGCCCTTACGTAAATCTAGGGCTGAGTTTACATGATTTCAAAGTTGGATTCAATAATGATTTTCATTTCTATGAATTTTAATTAGAATTGTTTCTATGCATTATTTCTACGAATGAAAATTATAAATATTCCTACAAAGTATTTCTATAAATAAGTTTATTTCTAATTACTCTTCTATTTCTATGATTTCAATGTTGATTTCAATTTCAATTAGAATTAGAAATTATTCTATGAATTATAGATATTTATAAAAATTTGTAAATTCCTTTTTCTTTTAATTTTAGGATTACAATGATAAGTTCACGTGATTTCAATGATGGAGTTAATGATGGATTTTTATTTATATGAATTTTCATTAGAATTGTTTCTATGCATTATTTCTACGAATTAATACTATGAATATTTCTATAAAATATTTCTATAAATTAGTTAATTTCTATTTATTCTTCGATTTCTAGGATTCCAATGATGATTTTAATTTTTATGTATTAGAATTAGAAATAATTCTATGAATTATTGCTATGAATTACTCATATGCATTAGAAATATTTATAAAAATTTGTTTATTCCTTTATCTTTTTTTATATATAGGATTACAATGATAAGTTTACATGATTTCAATAATGATTTTTCTTTCTATGAATTATGATTAGAATGGTTCATATGCATTATTTCTACCAGTTGAATTTAGAAATATTTCCATGAATTATTTCTATAAATTGAAATAAGAACAATTTTAATGAAATGCTTATACGAATGAGAAATATTTCCATGAATTCGTTATTTTTATTTCTAACAATTCACTCTGTCAAGTTGTGTTGGAAGAGCACATCTTTTCACTGATATAACAAATCCTTTTCTTCCTGTGTGATAAAATTCATCCAGATTCTGGACTTTTCTCGTACAGTTTATAACAATTGTCAAATTAATTTCATGTGTTTTATGGATAAAAAGATAGTTATAGGTAGCAGGTACTTGTGAAAGTGGATGGTGTTGAGAAAGCACACGTGAGCTGTAGTCGGCTGTAGATTTGCTCGAAGGCTTGCTTCTGTTCTGAGCCATTATGATAATTTCGCCGGAAAGAGGGTTACCGACTTTAAGACCAGAAAACGAGATTTCAGAGGTGAGAGAGGAAAAGAGATCGAACTAAGTGAGGTTAGGAACTTGTGAACTCGAAATCCAGTTTGCATTCTCAATTTGGAATAACTTATCGAGTTGGTTTTTTTCGTTCATTTAAAAACAAAAATATTTACTTGATAATAAATGTATATAATTTATCCATCGAAATCGAAGTCGTCATCAGTTATCATATTCAAAAACTTCATTGCAAATTCAGCAAGCTTCTGATGTCCTTGTTCAGCAGCATAGTTGGAGTTATTTACACGTCGTAAATGTATATTACAGTTTTCTACGTAATCTACACACATCGTGCCAAAATATGTAGAATATGCCAACCCAGATGACAGGTGTCATTATAACTATCTGTCAACACTTGATTTTCTTCGTTGCTGAAAAATTCATCCTGGCAGAAATGTAAATTTTTCATACTAGAAGATATGATATAGAATCTCAATGATTCCAAGTACATTCAATGTAAAAAAGTTTTTGAAATTCTGTTCTATGTGTTTTTTTCTCAAAAAATGGCGAAAAAGTGGCAAGTATTGTGGTATGATAAAAAGTTACTCGCATGCGAGAGGCGAAGGAACGAAGGAACGAACAGGGGCCTCGCCGCGAGCAGACACCGTGGGAATCTTACGCGGGGCCCGATGCGGGCCCTGTTCTCTGGACGCGTGTGACCTTGTAACCTCCTCTCCGACCTCTCCCCACCCCTTTCGCGCGGGCCCCTTCCCCCTCTCACTCCTCCCCCTCATTCCCTCATCCTTCTCCTCTTTCACCAGACGACTTCTTAACTCTTCTTCTCACTTTTTTACCTTCTCTTTTCTCCATTCCTTCATTTTCGTATGGATTTGTCAAAATCAGTTTGTTTTTCTTTTTTTGTAAGTTTTGTATGTTTTTCAAGTTTTTAAATTTTTAATCGAAAAATTTAAAATTATCTTTCACATTTCAAAAAAAAATATGATGAAGAAGCTTATTAAGTAAATTTAGTATATATTTTGTGAAACAACAGTTTTTTTAACAATTTTTTTTCTCCTCTTGTTTTTTCTTTTGTTTATTTCAAATGCATCTCAGATTTGCGAATTTCTCGTTTCGCATGCGAGCAACGTTGAACTTTCTTGAGCTGCGTTGCACCCGTGCACGTTTTTTTTTCCTCACGAGGGAGAAGAGCAAATTTCTTGGAGGTGGAACCACGCAACAATTATACGCACGTTGTTATTAATATCTGCTGCTCCGAACCCGAAATACCAAAGTCTGCATTTTGTTGCAACGTGAAGTATTAACTTGTTGATGGAGGTTTTTTTTTTGGTCGCATCATTTCTCGCATGTTGGAATTTTTCATTTTTTCGCTCTTATGATCGATATTCTTGGGAATTTTCGTGGTAGTTGAGTTGCATCAATTTTCGAAAATTAAAGGATATTAGAATGTTGTAAATAAATGTGAGTTTGGTTTTTGTTAAGTGAAGGTAATTTATTTTGTTTAAAAAAGGTAGGTGCAGATTGTTATTTGTTATTTTCATATTATTATAATTATTATTTTATTAAGTTGAAATTGTAATTACAAGCTCAAATAATTTGTTATATTTATGCGACGCGAGTCGACACGTGCAAGCGTTGAAATCTCCGAGGGAGAAATTTCCTAACTCATTTATATCAAAATTAAAGTTCTTTCGAGATTTTTTATTACTTCAAATAATATTTTCACTGATTCACCAAATCCTTTATTTCTTTTGAGTGTTCTGTGCAAAATTTCATCGTTATTCAACCACTTATACCCTTTTTGCGTTTGCAACTCGAACCCAAATGCATTTGCAAATGACTTTTTCTCATCAGGTCACGGAGTCCTTGAAGTTTAAGACGAGCATACCGATCTCTATCGAGTCACGAAGTAGATTTTCGTATCAAGTTGCATTTGTTACTTTCTCTCCGTTACGGCTCTGCATTTCCTCTCGAGCAGAAGCAGCATCACCGCAGATGCACTTCCGATTACCCGAAACAATGGCCTTTTTTCGCATTAATGGAACCTTATCTCAAGCTCATCATATTCTAAAATTTACTGTTGCTCCAAACCCAACTCGCGAACATTAAAATTCACTGACTCGAAAAACTTTTAAATCCGAATTTCCTTTTGAAAATTAAAATTGGAAATAATTTATCGGATACTCATTCGATATTTCTCATTATTTTTCAACGCTTCGCCGCAGATCATTTAGGATCGGTCAATAAATCACGTTCTAACCGATTTAATGATTTCTCGTCATTGGTTTTAATGCTAACAGCCTCCTTAAGCACGTGAACGTACATTGTCGTAAAACAGTGATTCATGCGCAAAAATATGTCTTCATATGTAAACATTATGTTGAAATCATATTTTCAACTGCTGGAGATGCTGTTGTATACGTGATTTATCTCGCGACTACTGTTAGCTAACATTGTACGTGGCGTGCGTATTTTAATGCAACAAAGTGAAACGTAACAAATGTTGTCTTTTATGTTTGTTATAGAATATTGGTGAAGAAATAATTTTCAAGGTCGTGATCCCATTAATCTAAAACTTATCATTTATACTTTTTTAGTTTATATGTGCATAAATCACTGCATAAATTACTTATTTGTTGAAAAACTAAAGTTTATTGTTATTGGTTTCGAGTTTATTCAGTTATGTGGAGGCGAAAAATTGGAAGTTGAAAAGCTGAATATGCATATTTGGCCGCCAGTGATTGTTATCATTCTGGGACGTTGACGGTGTCAAGTCAGCTTGACCTGCAGTTTTGTCATGGTAATGAACTACTTTGTATTGTAATACACACAACTGACGAACTTTGGTAAATTCGTGACTATTTTTAAGGTGTTTTCGAAAAGTTTGAGGTTTTCTGTAGATTATTGTCATTCATGTATTTAATATGAAGAATTTGATTTGTTTGTTAGAATTCGGAATCATCTAAGAAAAAATTATAAGGAACAGAAAATTCAAAAAAAGACGCACTCTCAAAATTGTAATAATTACAACTATAACTATACAGAAGTAATCAAATGTAACTTATAGAATTATTTTCATATTTTTTTAGCCGTCTTCCGATGATAAAAGTTGTTATCAGGATATTCAAAATTCTCAAGAATTTGGGATGAAGTAAATTATTATTTCATGTAAAAATAATAAAAAAAAAGGAAAAATGAAAATACAAATAATAACAAAAATACGTTGACTTAATAATGATGATTATTGAAATGGAAGTGATAAATAAGAATAAGAATAACAAATCATGAAAGTTAGGTTAAATTATTGCAAATATACTTACTGAAATCTAAAGAAAGTAACAAATGGTTCTTTGTTAGTTCTCGAATTTGACTTAAATTCAGAATTTTTAACTTCCCTATCTCGAAAAAACAGTAATCCTGATTTTAAAAGAATAATAATTATAAATGTTGATCAAAGAAAACGCAATGAAAAAAAATTTCAGAATTCGTTTAAACCCAGTGATTGATGAAATAAAACTAAATTATGAAAAATGTTGAAAATATTTCAAAGTTTGAACTCTGCAGCATCGAATTTTTGAAACTTAAACAGAAATTCATGAAAATACAAAAAAATATTTCGAGTCGTCAGCAAATTCAAAAGAAAAACTGAAAATTTTGAAATTCTAGTAACTAACTACTTTTTGGAAAATCTGAACAAATATACGTACGAATTTTAAAACTTGGAATTCTATACCATTTATTATAAAAAAACATAAATAAAAAACTTCAAAGAAATTCAGAACTCTGTAAAAATACTAAAAAACGCTCCAAAATGTTATAAATATTTACAAATGTAAGATAATATGAAAAAAATGTATAATATTTAAAAACTATATAGATCTTATTTTCCCAGAAATATTTAAAAATACTGAAAAAATATTGAAAATTTGAATTTGAAAGCATTGCATTCCAGGAATCCATACATAAGTTTATAATTAAAAAATATAATGATCTAAAATACTTAAAACTAACAACCGTTGTAAATTACAATACTTTATCGTCAATTTCTAAAAATATGCTAGTTGAATTATTGAAATACACTAAATATATAAATATACTAAAAAATACGACAAAACCGTATGAATCATAAAATACGGAAATTTCTGAAATTCCTGAAATACCTAATAAAAATAAATTGTCTTAGGTAGGTATTTTATGATTTTTAATTTTTGTTCATCTGGTTTTGATAGTAAATTTTTATTATTTTCTCGAATTTCAGAGTTTAAAATTTATATAAATTTTGTTTTCTAAACTGAAGCATTTTTCATATACATTTTCAATTATGTTTCTCGTAGAAATTTGTAGAAAATAATTTTTTCATAAACATTCTTTTCTGTATAAAATTTATGAAAAAGGTGTTGAGTAAGAAATTCTTTTTAAAACAAAATGTTTTTCTAAATTTTTCAGTTGAAGTATATTTTTTAATTTAAGTTGAAGACTATATTTTCAAAGTTTCCTCTATTCTTCAAGTTTTCAATTCCAATTTTTTTTTTAAACGGTTTTTTAATAAGATTTTGCGAAATGTCATGTATTAAAATATTTAATAAATAATGATATTTCACAATAATAATTCTCATTTTATATAAGATTTTGGAATGTTAATAAAAGTGAAACTGGTTTATATAAAAAAATTTTTTTTATAAGAATTTCGCCATTCTTCATAAAAACCAAAATCACTTACAACACGATACACATTTTTCATAGATTTTCGCAAGGATTTTCTTGTATACAAATTTCACTTTGCACAAAAAATTATGCACAATCAACCGCTACACAAAAATCTGTAATTACTATAAATCTATACAAAAAGTCAGCAATGTACAAAAAATTCATGCACAACAGATAACATCCCAATTTCTACATATTATCACTTGATTCAATTTGATAACGAAAGTAAGTTTTTTAATACGAAATCAAAATCACCATGAAATTCATCATTGAAATTATAGAAATGTATCATCGAAATCATAGAAATAGAAAAATAAATAGAAACTAACTGATTCATAGAAATATTTCTCATTCACATGAGTAATTTATTGAAATCATTCTTATATGAATACATAGAAATATTTTACATAAATTTTTCCAATTTTTATTCGTCGAAATAATGCATAGAAACAATTTTAAAAAAATTCATAGAAATAAGAATCTATTATTGAAATCATAGAAATTCATCAAAGAAATCATAGAAATTTTCCAAATTTTTGCCTTTTTCATGAAAAGTTTTTTTAAAAATCATGCATTTTTCAAAAAATGTAGAATAAAGAACAATATTAACAAAATTTATGTACATCATCTGAAACTACAAATTTTCCATTATCAATTACAATTTCAAAATTATTCATTTTTTTTTTTTCTATTCAAGAGTTTCAAAATATCAAACGAAATAGTAAATCAAAACACCTTAACAACAATTTCTCATAGTATAAGATCAGATTCATGAAATTTTTTTACAATCTTCGAAATTCAGGCGCGTACGCAGAAAAAATTTTCGAAAAAATTTTCGGGGGGGGGGGTTTTGTTAAGTTCAATTTTTACTTCTGAGAACAAGTTTTTAAAGACCCTAAAAAAATGCACAATTTTTTCAAATTTGGGGGGGGGTTGAACCCCCAAACCCCCTCTCCCCCCATCTGCGTACGACCCTGTGTATGTATGTTTTTTGGGCCAAAAAGTTGAAGAAATAAATTTTAAATTAAAACTATTGCTCTAAAAACCTTGATCTCGCACCGAGTTCAAGGGGAGGAGAGTGAGTTTTCTTTTCTTGTAGTTGTTTATAGTAGTAAATCCAACATTGTAGATGATTTGTTAGTTAATTACAGTAATAGTAAAATCATTCAATCTCTATTTTCATTCGAAACATCAATATAAGAATTTTTTCTAATTTCTTACAATAACGAGCTCATTGTATATTCGCTTGAAGATGGGAATGAATTGTGAGAAAGAATGGCATATAGCTAAGAACATGTTGAGCTTGGATTTTGCATGATCAACTGTATAAACTCTTAAAGTGCATGTATGTACAGGCGCGTACGCAGAAAAAATTTTCGGGGGGGGGGGTTTAAGTTCAATTTTTTAATCTGAGAACAAGTTTTCAAAGACCCTAAAAAAATGCACAATTTTTTCAAATTTTGGAGGCGTTTGAACCCCCAAACCCCCCCCCCCTGCGTACGCCCCTGTCAAAATCAAATTTTATGCTTAATGATTGTGCTCTGGCAACAACAAAAAAATAACCTACTTCTGCAAAAAAATTTGTAAATAATAATTTATAAATTTAAGGACATTACCATTTTTGCCGAATGGGATGAGAGTCTCCAACGATCTTGGGGTGCAGAGAGGAACGGGAGGGGGGGGGGGGGAAGGTGAGGGAACGCGGAGAAATCGTTAGGAAAGTCTGTTGGCGATCTGACAGATGACATGCGGCAGAATAGCGTATCTGTGAAATGCGGTGCCGTGTAAAACGAAGCAATAAGCGAAGAAATGCAGGCGGAGTGGTGAACGCGAACGCGGTACACAAGTGTCTCTCGCGCCGCCATCAGCGCGCTAACCTAAACGGAACATGAGTGTTATCTGGTCTTAATAATCGTAGCTCAAACTCGCACACTCGCGAATCTCAAATCTCACGTGCACGTGAGCGCGTTCGTTTGTACTATATATGCATACGGCAAAATGCCGAGTCTTAACCTGAACTTTCACATTTTCAGTTCTCCGAAATCGAATACAAAGCGGCGAAAGGAAGACGTGCTTCTAGATCGGGACACCTGAGTTCCCAACGCTCCATTTTTCATGCATCGAAAAAACAATATGATTGTCACAACCTCGTAAATAGTGACATTTGCCCCAAATATTTTTATGGTATAAACAACCTCATTTGTGGTTAGTGCAACAACATTTTTATGTTGTTGCACTATCCACAAATGAGGTTGTCTTCGCCATGAAAATAGTTGGGGCAAATGTTACTAACGCGTCGTTCAAAAAGTCCTGGGACTGAGCTGGAGATGACGATTGTGCTCTAAATTGATGAAGACTGAATGATGCTCACGGTATAATTTACATCGACTATCTTGAAAAGGGAAGAACCATCAATAGCGATTATTACATTGAGTTATTGGAGTGTTTAAAAAGCGAAATCGAAAAAAAGCGGCCTCATTTGAAAAAGGAAAAAATCATCTTTCATCAAGACAATGCACCGTGCCACAAGTCAATGAAAACAATGACCAAATGGAACGAATTGGACTTCGATCTGCTTCCTCACCCACCATATTTGCCAACTACAACTAAATAAACTCGATACCAATAACAATAAACTTTAGTTTTCTAACAAATGAAATTGAATGAAATGCAATTGGATGAAATGCAATTGGATGAAATGCAATTGGATGAAACGCAATTGGATGAAATGCAAATCATGCAATTGGATAAACTGCAATTGGATGAAATGCAATTGGATGAATGGAAATTGGATGATATGCAATTGGATGAAATGAAATTGGATGAAATGCAATTGGATGAAAGGAAATGGGATGACATGCAATTAAACGAAATGAAATTGGAAGAAATGCAAGGGAATCAGATGCAATTGGATGAAACGCAATTAGATGAAATGCAATTGGGTGAAATTCAATTGGATGAAATGCAATTGGATGAAATGCTGGATGAAATGCAATTGGATGACATGCAATTGGATGAAATGCAAGGACAAATCATTCAACAAGCATGGTATCGAAAAGTTAGAAATGCGCTGGAACGATTGTATTTCACTTGTAGGGGATTATGTTGATGAATAAGAAAAATATTTGCCACAAGAAATACTTTTTTCCTAGTTATTCTCGAGAATTATTGAATGATGGGTTATTTATGAAACTGTATTGTTTTTTTTTTTGTAAAAATCCATAATTATGGAACGAATGACCAGCTCTTTAAAAGGAGGATAGGATAAGGCGAGACACGATAAATAAAACGAAGCAGGAGATAGTAGAAGTAGAGAGAGTAAGGTGCAAAAGAAGGGAAAGAAGGAGTTGAAGAAGAGGAGGAAAGGAGATGAGAAGAGAAGGTGGTCCGAGGTCAGCGGGGTACATGACCTTACCTCGGAGGCCTTCCTTCCGTGGGCCCCGAGCCCATGGCTGAAGCAGCAGCTCAGAATTGGCCCCAGGCAGACAGGATGAGCTCAAGATTACCCCCGAGATATTGCCAGTAATGATTGCACAAATCTAGGAAGCTCCTCTATTCAATTAACACTTTTTCCACTTTTCCCTAATTCCACAAGATATTTTTCATCGAGTACATAATATCGTCGATACCTCGCGAAACCGTGCAAGCCTTTCTTTGCAACTGTGTTTTGTAGTTTTGAAATGGATTTTTTTGCTAAACAATATAAAATGGGATTTTTTATTACTGGTATTTTTGTGCTTCATGAACTGGATTAATTTTTTATTATAAGAATTTCTGAGAATCTTTCTGAGAATTCTGAAGATATTTCTGAAGAAGAAAAAAAACTAATACAAATTGAGTAAATAAATTTTTGGGAGTTTCTTGGTGTATTTGTTAATAAAAACTTCCGAAAATCAATTAAAAACTTAAACAGTGTTTGAGTATATTCTGGGCCTGCAATTTTTTTAACTCATTAAAATATTTATCCTCAGTAGCATTTTTGGAAATTCACATTTTTTTTTAAAAAAGTTCTGTGACTCTCAAATTGTTGTTTCTGAATAATAAAAAAATGCTACAACTTGAGTAAATAAATTTTTGGGAATTTCTTAGTGTATTTGTAAAAATATTTGAGAAGTTTTGAGAATTTCAATTTTTTTAGAAAAAAGGTTCATTGATTCTTAAATTTTTTCTGATGAATAAAAAACTAATACAAGTTTAGTAAATAATTTTTTTTTAATTTCTCGGCTTATTTATTTATAAAAAATTCTGAGAATTTTGAGTTATTCTGAATCTTTAACGTTATGTCGAAAAATTTAAACAGTATCCTAGTATATTCTGCTACTACAAATTTTATTTTAAAATTTACTTGAAGTTTTTTATAGGTACTCTAGAGCATTTTTCAAGATTTCAAATTCTTTGAAAAGAAGGTTTTTGACTCTGAACTTATACCTGAATAATAAAAAACTGCCATAAATTGAGTGAATAAATTTTTGAGTTTTTTGGTGTATATTTGTTAATAAAAACTTCTGAGAATTTTTAGTTATTAAGAATCTTGCAAGAATGTCATAAGTTTTTCATAATGTTAAGATAGTTATGTCTGTTAAGAAAAATATTTGAGAAGTTTTGAAAGTTAAAATTTTTTTAGAAAAAAGGTTTATTGATTTTTAAATTATTTCTAAAGAATAAAAAACTGCCACAGCTAGAGTGAATACATTTTTGGAGCTTGGTGAATTTGTTGATGAAAACTTCTGAGAATTTTGAGTTGTTGAGAATTTTTGAAATATTGTCGAAAAATTTAGACAATGTTTTGGTATATTCTGGGCCTGAAAATTTTCCAATTTATATCAATTTTTGTACTCTATTGCATTTTTCAAAATTTCAAATTTTTCGAAAAAAAGGTTCTTTGATTCTAAAACTATTTCTGAATTATTAAAAACTACTGCAACTTCAGTGAATGAGTTTTTGAAAGTTTCTTGGTTTTTTTTTTTATAAAAATTTCTGCAAATTTTGAAATATTGTCGAAAAATTTAAAAAGTAATTTAATATATTCTGGGCCTGCAAATTTTTTTATTGATTGATATTTTTTTGTACTATATAGCATTTTTCCAAATTTCCACTTTTTCAGGAAATAAGTTCTTTGCGATTCTTCAATTATTTCTGAAGAATAAAAATCATTCAAAATAAAAGTGAAACATTTTTGGGAATTCATGTATTGTTTCCTCTTTTGTAAGATTTTCTAATTATTTCGAGTTATTAAGAGTTATAAAAATAAAGACAAGAATTCTAAATCGAATTTCAGTATATTCTGGGTTTGCAAATTTTTTAATTTATTAAAGTTTCTATCCTCTATAGCATTTATTTTATACAATTCCGATTTCTCGAAGGTTGCATGTATTATCTTAATTTTCAATATTTGAATCAAACTGTAAACGTTTTAATTAATGAATCTCTACATTTTGAAAATCAGTTATATTTTGAATACAAATTTTGAAGTTTAGAAATCAGCCTTCTATGATTGATAAATTTATGAAAATTACTGAAGTACACAGAAAAAGAATTAAAAGAAAATCTGGACATTTACTATTATTAAATTCTAGCAAAACATACATAAAAATGTATAAAAACACAAGTAATCTAAGAATGCTATAAAACTCTACAAAAATTTTTAAACACTTTGAAAAAACAAAGATATAAAATAATCCATAAAATATTCAAAATTTGTGTATAGATTTCATTTTCCTAGACATCTTCGAAAATCCTAGAAATCTATTGGAATCAGAATCCTATCGACCTAACCTAACCTAATCTAACCAGCATCGAATTCTAGAAATCTGTAAAATAAAAAAAGTTTAGAAACTTGGTAAATTTCAATACTTAGAAGCAATAAATTCAAGAAATGTGTTCAGTGAAATAGAAACACAATCTATACTATAAAAATACAAAAAAAACTACAAAGTTCTACGAATAACTTAAAACCTATATATTTCAGAAATTCTTAATAAACTTAAAAACTGTATTTCTATTAGGTTTTTATGGATTTCCTAACATTACAGAAAAGTATTCTTCAAAATTCAATATTTTAATGAAGACAAAACAAGTTGTTGTAATTTCTGATATATTCAAACAAGTTTTTAACACAAAATTCATAAGTCAATCATCATTGAACTGAATATTCGAGATATGAATCTGAACAGACGTCACAGAGCTCGAAAGTGGTTCCCCTATTCCAAAAATATAGAAATATAGGAAGAAGGAAGAAATATATTTTCATCATTCTAACCTATACAGTCCGCACTCGTGAGCTATCGCCAATTTTGGCTCAGCCGATTTTAACCCTCGCCTTCGGCTCGGGCAAAAACCTTCGGCCTCGCCAAAATCGGCAATAGCTCCCGAGTACGGAATCTACTATTCTTCCTACGCCCCAACGAAAATTCATTAAAACTCTCCATTTTCTACAAACAAAAAAAATTCACCGTCCTGTGTCTCGCTTTCCCCCACAAACAGCGAGGAAAAGAAAAACAAAATCTTAAACCCTGGTGGCGCGCGTACGTAAGGCCCCCGCCGTTCGGATTACTAATCATTTCCCGGGCCCGAGGAACCCTGCTAATTGATTGAAGTCACGATCCTGACCCTATCGCCAATCTCTACCTGCTCGGCCCAAGCCCCTTTTTTTCTCACTTTTTAAATCCGTTTTACCCCCTTTTTTGGAACTCTTACCCTCCCCCTCGCCATTTCCCTTGTCGCACATTTTATCAGGCTCTTTTACATTGCTTTCATCCCATTGTTACGTCGATCCTCCACGATCTAATTTCACTTAATACGCCCAGTAATGGTCATCCTCACCGGGGCTCACCAGGATTCTTCGCAGATAAGTTTAATCCTTCATGGCCCCGAGCGTAAAGCTGCTCTAGGAACGCGCGATTATGTACACTTTGCGATCGGATCAACGAACCGTGCCGCCATTTTTCCGGGCCCCGTAAAATACCGGCAATCGAGTCCCATTTTTTGCGTAAGTTGATTGGTTATCGGGATTTTTTTTGTTTTTCTGCTGGTACGGAAAATATTGGAAAAACAGGAAATTGAAGGGTTTTTTTTCTGGGACTGAAAATGCGGAATTTTTCGTTTTAGATGTTGGAGTTGTTGGGTTTGGAAAATTTGAATCTGGAAATCGGAAGCTGGATTGGCATATTCTACATATTTTGGCACGATGTGTGTAGATTACGTAGAAAACTGTAATATACATTTTCGACATGTAAATAACTCTAACTATGCTGCTCAACAAGGACATCAGAAGCTTGCTGAATTTGCAATGAAGTTTTTGAAGAGTGGTAATGAAAAACCGATATCATTTTAAAATGTAATACCTTGACAACTATGCTGCTGAACAAGGACATCAGAAGCTTGCTGAATTTACAATGAAGATCATCGACGGCCCAGCTGGAACGTTTGTTTTCTAATTGAAAATAAATGAAAGTAATGAAAAACCGATATTATTTTAAAATGTAAGACTTTGGCATCGACTTCTCGAATTATGCAATTTGTTATACAATTTTAAGAAATCCGAAAACATCGTATTATACCGATTCGGAAGAATAGGGAACTTGGTTCGAAAAAAATTTATAAATCCACTTTCAATGTAAACTAAAGAATTAAAAAAAAATGAACACGGATTTTTCCTTTTTTTGATAGACTGAAATTGATGGAGTTTGAGGTTTTAAAAAAATGATGTGACGTCACCGTCCATATGAAGGCAATAGAAATTTATATGGATCTGGAAGTCACACTCCCCACTCTAGATTTTTAAAACCTCTGTATCTTTTGCAGTTCTCGATCAATTAATAAATGAAAAAATACGTGTCCATTTTTTTCAGTTATGTAACAGACGTATATAACAGAATTTTTGTCAAGTTCCCTTTTATGAAAATTGGAAGAATTCATATATCATATCAGAATCAATTTATCAACTACCTATATAAAATTCAAAAATAAATCTAAAAAAGAATCAAAACCTCTTGAGAAAATTAAATGTTCTAATTAATTTCTCGACAACGGGCAAAAATGTCTCGAAAAAAAGTTCCGCTGCACTCGAGACTGCATTATTCCTTCACAATAATGTCGCAAATTACCACCGCGAAATACTCAATTACAGAAAAATGCGTTTTTCACGATTGCCGCTGCGCTGTAATAATTATGATCCCGGCCACTCCCGTCTAAAAATAAAGGACGCTCGCAAAATGAGTTTCCTTTTCGTGCGCTTATCTTGCAACAATCGGCCATTGTGAGAGCAAAGCAGGCATTTATAATATCCGCGTGTATGTGTAACGCAACGTACAAGGGAATAAGGCTGAGAAAGTGTTTCGCGTTGGTCAATGAGCGGGGACAAAATGACGGGGAAAATTATTGGACAAATCTCCGAAAGGGAGGCAGCAAATAACCCTAATTTAGATCGTTGCCAACTTGCAGCATTCACTGGAAAGCATTATCTAACGTGCATGTCTTCTCTGGTAATTACTCATTTATAAATCACTGGAAATGAGAACTTGTATGCAATAAAGTTCTGACATGAATTATATCTGAATTTTTCCCTTTTTTATTTTAATTGTTTTAACTTGTTTAAACTCAATTTATTTTTCCATATTCTAACTATCTATTTTCCATCTACGTACTTTTCAAATGTCTTTAAATCCTGAAATCATGAGTTTTTTCAAAACTCTCGAAAACTGATGACATGATGTTAGTTTTCGAGTTATCTAACATAAATTTATATAATTGAGGGCCCGGAAAGCAAAACGGCGGGAGCGCTCGACCTAGTAAGTAAGGGAAGGGGCATACCGCGAAGATCCGATCAAAAGGACGACGAAAACGAAATATTTCAATAAACTTTTTTTTTTAAACTCGCCATAACTCCGGAACTAGGTATTAGAATTA
>JAPYZL010003005.1:8531-27860 GCA_030522825.1 Platygaster orseoliae | reverse complement strand
CTAAAATACTTTTAAAAAAAATTTCTTTACAAATTTTATTATTTTTATCGTCAAAGATCTTATTTTAGGTATTAAAAACATTTTTTATTTCCGAATTTCGGAGATTGAAAATTACATACTTTCTAAAATTTAGAGGTGAACATTTTAAAATATTTATTCATTAAAAATTATTTTATTTTTGTGATTTGAAAGTCACTTTGCTTAGAATTTCGTCTTTTTCGAGTAGTTTTAGTATTTTTCACATACATAAATTTCCATATAGTTTTCTAAAGTTCAAGATTCCAGGAATCGAAGTCTTCTAAAAATTTACAATATCTTTTTATTACTGATATTGTCATGAATTTCTTATAGATTCTTCACAGATTTCAAAATTATTTACTTCTATAATCGAAAAATCCGCTTATTTCGATAAAAATATTTAACTTTACTTTTAAAAGGTAAATTTCGAGATTTCTAAAATACTTTGAAAAAATATTTCTTTCAAAATTTCATGACTTTTTATCGTCAAAGATCTTGTTCCATTAAAAAAAATTTTTTATCCTGAATTTTAGAGATTCAAAGTTATGTAACTTTTGAAATCTAAACTCTAACATTTTTTATATACGTATTCATAAAAAATTAATTGAATTTTCGTGAGTTTAAAGTCACTGTGCTTAGAATTTCGTCTTTTTGGAGTACTTTTAGTATTTTTTATGGATTTAAACTTCTCTTACATGATATTCATTACCAAATAATGAATTTTTGAAAAGTTTTTCAATGTTTAGAAATAAATTATTTTCATGATCGAGAAAAACCGCTTATTTCGATAAAAATATTTAATTATCCCTTTCATCGCACTACCAACAAAATTCCTTCTTTCCCATAAAAACATTCCATCACATTATCAACTTACACAAAAGTACCTTAACAATTCATATTATCGAAAATCTGACTCGAACATCCAACGTTTCAACTACCGAAAACGTGCCTTTGACATTGTACTGACCGTTATCAACGCTTGTTCCGGTGCGCCAATGCGCGCGAAATCACGCAGAAAAATGCAAAAGAACGGAAATTCGGAATGAACACTTGACCTATGGATAAAATCGCAACATTTTATCGGGAAAATCGCGCGAGTGGTTATTGACAATAAAAGCAAAATGTTTCCGAGGGATATGAATGAAACCTTTTGTCCAGCGGAATATTGGTTTAATAGGTCGGAAAAGCTTTTTCCCAAAAAAAGCGTTACATTCATGAAACGCCCGGAAACTGTGGTCAATTATTGAAAATGAATTCGCTGAAATTTCATGAAAGCAATTCGTATTTGCAAATTCACACTTTCTTTTCAACTTAAAAAATCATTAATATCGCGAATTCGTGACAAACACACTTGTATTGCGACACTGTACAAGTGCTGTATTTACGCATCGAATCTCATTTCAGTTTACCGAAACCTCATTCCCTTGTGGTGATGGGCCACAAATTACCTGTACAGCTACGCGTTATTGCCAGCATGCAAGTGGCTTTTCATAGAGAAAAATGCTGCCGCGACCGTGATGCAAAAATATCGCGACGCTCACAGTACTGAATGAGAAACGCGTAATTACCGTGCACGAATGACGGAAGAGATGTGTGAAAAATTAGCGTTCCTTTCGTAATTATTATTGCAACAATGCCATTGTATTATGCATGAGTTATTTCACGGAATTAACAGTTGTTTCATTGACAAAGTTGGAGAAAATCTTGAATCTTTTCGAGTTTTCCATGACCATTGCACTAAATGCATGTAATTTATGCTCGAAATGGAGTGGTTGTTTTGCACTCGCACGGAAGCCGACCGGTTCGAAAATAATTCGCAATAAACGTCGCAATTTTTCTCACCGGGACGCCGCTCTCTGCAGGTACTTTTGATCGCGAGGCAGTGACTGAGAGTTATTTTTTTCGGCTCCATTCATATACCGATACGAAAATATGACACGGCACGCAATCGTAATTTAAAGGGTATTATTTCTTTTGTGTTTCGGGCCAAAATATTGCGATGAAGTAACTATGTCGGGGAAAACAATGTTTCGAGTATGGAAAGTGTGGTCAAGGTGAAATTTAAATTTGAGTGAAACTGGTAGATTTTTTTTTTTTTTTTCGCAACGTACGAAAGTGCTAATTAGTGAAGAATTAGGAGATTTATTGAGAAGAGAGGGTGGTTGAAATTTTTTTAAAAATACTGAATTGTTGTTTGTAGAGTATTTTAGAAGGCATTTTTTTTAATTAACTGATTGAATGATTTTTATTATATTATTGTGAATTAATAAACGAATAATGGATCTATTTATGTGTATTTTATCAATTTTATGATTTCATTTTCCCGTTTCTAAAAAAAATTACATCAAAAACATTATTTTTATTTTAATACTCAGCAAAACATTTCAAATAAAAGCATTTTTGTCTTTTTTTTATTTTGAAACAGTTTTTAACACTGAATTTTTGAATTATTTGTAATTTTTTTTTATGTGGGTCATTGTCGAATCAATTAAACATGAGCAATCCTCAAATTAAACTTTTTTTTATAATAGAAACGTGAAAAATGTTATTGATTCATAAGTAACTTTGGTTTCCAAAGAAATTTAGTATTTTTAATAATAGAAGTAGAAACAAACATTTGAAATATATATCAATTGCTTAAAATCAGACATTATAAAACATTTTTCAAATAATAATTGAGATAAAAAAAAAAACAAGTGAAAAAAATGAAGTAAGTTCGTCGACATTTAGAATTTTTAAAATCATGAACTATGAAATATTGAAATAGTAAGACATGTAACATTCTTGAATTTTCATCGATTCGCGAAATTTTTGGTAAAAACATGATTTTTAAGGTAAAAAAAATAAAATGACTGACATAATAATTGTTTCACTATGTTTTTATCCTTAGAAATCTTAAAATCATCGAATTGTTAATTGAAAATTCATAACAAACTAAATATTAAATTCAGTTTCTCATTATTTACTGGATAAATTATTTCGAAAATTTTCAATAATGTTCAAAATCATTTATCTTCAAAATTTATAATTGATAATTTCGAAATTTCACATTCAATCAATGAAATAAAAGATCGGATTCTAAAATTAATGACAAAATAAATTTTCAATTGAATTTCTCTCTCTTTTCTCGAAAAATTTTTTCGTAAATCGTCAATAATATTCTCGTTTATTTATCATAATTATTTATAATTTATAATCTCGATTTTTCATGTTATATTGATAATCTGAATATTTTGAGATTAATTAATAATCTCAAAATCACACAATTAATATTAAAAGTTTTTTCATTGTTTTTCAGATTTTTTTCATTTTAAAATACTTTCATTGTAATTTTTCATGTATAATGTTCAAAATTTGTAGAAAAAACGAAAATTTATCTAACGTGTCAAAAAACTTTTTGAAATGAATCAAATTTTCAATTTTATTCTCATGTGCAAATTTTTCAACAACTGGTTATGTCAAAAAAAAGATATAAAATAATACAATAATAATAAGTACACTTCGCATAATAAAGAAATTGAATTCGTTAATAATGTTTTATTATTTACATTACATAACAACCAAAAAACTGTTCGAAATTGTCTTGACTCGTTTATGACTGAAATCGATTAAATTCATTTTACATATCGCTTCAAAAATTTTTTTACAATTTGAACGTGCTACAATTAGTAACAAGAGATTTCGAAGTTCTTTAAAAAAAAGGAAAAAATTTTTTATAATTTTTTCGCGCACTTAAACAATCTGAATTCCTTAAAAAAAAATTTTTTTTCTTTAAAACATGAAATTTCATGAGCAAAATTTAAAAATTTGAATTATTTTAGTAAAGTACACAAAGTTCTTTATAGAAAAATTGGGAAATTCCTCAAAACGACCAAAAACTGTAATTAAACAAAATCTACCCCAAAACCTCATCAAAAAACCAATAAATAAATACCCTCTCCATCTCCACCCCCTCCTCCAATTCCCCTTCCCCCACTGTGCCAAGCGAAATAACAACAGTACGATCACAAACATCTTAACATATTCGTACTTACCAAAAATAGAATCCATCGCATTTCATAAAAATATCGATACGTATATAAACGTAAAAACGTCCAGTCCAACTTTCTCTCTCTACATTTTCCTTAACAACATATCTCAACTGTCAGTATTCTCGAAATATTTTTCATCTGTGAAAACAAATCGTCTCTGGTAACGTTTTCCATTTGCAGTTCACACACATATCTATATGAATATCTGTATATTTCATCCGGTATTATTTCCACTGTTCGTCAGATACTTTTTCCCCTTGTATGGTGCAATCTAATAAAAAGTCAAATTTCATTATGGCGTTTTCACGTGAAATAATACACTGGTTTAATTGCACTTGGCCGGCGTGTAATATCGACCAACGGCACACGAGGAGCTTCATTAAAATTTCATTAACGCGGGAGAAACAACCGGAATCTATTCGTCGATTCGACGTTGTTTAAATATCGCAGGATGTAATCAAGGGGAAATGAAAATGCGAGCATTACTTCGAGATTCGCACTTTCGAATTCGTAATCCGATTTTCAAAACGTTCCTCTAATTTAGACACTCGAGTTTTTTGATGAAGGGGCGATGCTCCAAGACCCCACTCGAGCAATTTCAAGGCTTTTTCACAATTACGGCATTCCTTCGTTTACATGCAAATATCACGCGCGAGGAGAGAAAGAGTCAGTCCCAGGACAATAAAAAGTGGAGAAAAAAAAGTCGAGCGTACGTGACGGCGCGCGGGTTGAAGAATTTGGAGAATAAAAACTGACGTGCACGAAGGTAACGAAATGTCGGCAGCATTTCTGACGAGTGTTTGAGGGACAATTGAGGGAGTGAGAGGGAAAAAAATGGAAGGGGAAGATAGAGTTGCGATTGTTTTTTAAGGTCAGGAATGTTTTTGACGTTGATAGGCAATGAGAGGAGAATTGGGGAGTTTGGTTAGAACAGTGATTGTCTATGATTGGACAGTTTTGCGTGTGAATGTGGTTTTGAAAATGAGATTATTGTTATTAGATTTTAGGAATTTTAGGTGTTTGAAAAGAGAGTGAAGCAATTGAAATTTTGTAACTTTTTGTGATAGTTTTTTCAATTGCTGGATTGCAGAAAAATGAATTAGAGTAGTGCAGTAGTTGGAAATTAATTTTAGAGGCGTAGGCAGAAGATGAGACATAATGGGTTTAACGGAAAAATTCATAAGATTCGTGATTTTTGTATTTTTTAAAACCCGTTAATCCCTTAAAATTCAAGTCCCCAAAAACTCGAAAATTTTCGCACGTACGCGTGTCAAAAACCCCAAATAAATCACTTCACGTAATACCATCTGATTTTCATAATCCTGAACGACATTCGTACGCGTTCGCCCGCGATGACCGATAAAATAAATAGCTCTTGGACCGGGTCGAGCTAGAACAAAATGCTATGCTAAAGCCAAAGGACGAGAGAAGCAGCCCGCGGCAGGTCTGGCTCGGAGATTACGATCATGACGAAAAAAATGCCTCTCGCTCCTTGTCCCGCGATTTTGCCGCCGCGCAACGCGAGCCGAGTATGGCATGCATTATGGAACGAGCCGAGCCACGAGTTTCTCGCGCAAAAATTGCCGACATGCGAGAGGATCGCGATTGCCCGCGGTGGGCTTAAATTTTCTCGATCGCCCGAACGCCGAAGTACGGTTATTTTCGATTTTCTCGTTACGCTGTCGACGAATCCCTAAGTTTTAAAAAGTATTGGGAAGTAGAACTGATTGTTTTTGTTGGATTATGTCAAAGGTTTGTGATTTTCTTTACAGAGGTATTTACAGTTTAATGAGTAAAGGATTTTTAAGATTTTTGAGGGATTTTAAAAGTGTTGAAAGTTTTTTTTGGAAGTGCATCAGGTTTTAAAATATTTGAGATAAGGTGATAAATTGCAAAATGAATAAAATGTTTTAAATAAATGAAATAATTGAATAATAAAATAGTTGTTCGATGAAATAATTGTAAGTTTGAAAGTATTTAATAATTAGACGATATCATTATTATTAAGTGCATAATAAATTATTATATTATAATGAAATATTGTTGTATTATTTATTATATAAGAAAGAAATAAAATTAATGTAGCAAAATACAGTAAATAATTGTTTGAATTGAAAGTATTAAATAAAATTTCAACTGTATTTTTTACAAATGTTCATAGTTGAGAATGTAAGTGACTTTCAAATTGAAAAATTTTAGAAACTATCAATTTTGCTTTATATTGTATACAATATCAAATATTTTTGATAATTTTCTGTGGTTTGGCTCATAGGCAAAGCGAAATTGAAGAAGTTCAAATCCCTCCCTAAATGAGAGTAAAATTGAATATTCTATCATGTACATAAAAATACAAATAATAAAAGAATGATGTGTTGACTTGATATATTGTAATTTTTCAAAATTAAATCACTAATAAATATGGAAATTGAATGTAATAAAAATTAGTCAAAATTAGTCAAAATTATCAAAAATTAACACAGTGAAATCTAGAAAAAGTAAAATATTATTTTCTGTTGCATTTCGAATTCTCTCGAAATTCGGGGTTCTTTATTTCACCAACTTAAAAATAACATCAATTTTGGATTCAGAAAAATTATAACTATAAATGTTTAGCGAGAATAAAAGGAATTCACGTAATAATTCAAGTCGAAGAAATTTCCAACTCTAGAGCTACGAATAATAAATAATTAGGTATAGAAATTGATGAAAACAGTAAAAACTATAACGAATGATAAGAAAAGTGGAAAAATACTTAAAATATTCAAATTCTCTGTAGGAAATGTTTTTGTATGCAAAATCTGAACACAAATAAAATATTTATAGAACTTGGAAATTTAGATTATTGAATCGAAAAAAAATTTACATAGAAATGTATTGAAATATGAAAAATTTTAGAGAATATTGTAAAACGGTAGAAAATCTTATAAACACTTTATTAATAAATTACTGAAATATCAAAAAATCTGTGAAGCTTTCAAAATTTTCGTAGATCGAATTTTCCATAACATTATTGAAAATGCTGGAAATCTATTTCATTTCGATTTCAAGATGATCATATTCTAGAAATCTATAGAGCAATCTACAAACAAAAAAGAAATCTTCAAAAATAATATACACTCAAAATGGTAATTTTATTACTTTATATGAAACTATTCCAAAAAATTTATAGAAATACGAATAAATGTGTCAATATTTGATGAATATCACAAGATAAATGAATTTAATGAATTTTTAAAATACTTAAAAAATGAATTTGATTTTTTTTCATGATTTTCAATCTTTGACCGTCTGGTTTCAACAAAAGATTTTTTAATTTCACAAATTATATAGTTTGAAAGTTATTTGAATTTTATACTCGATTGTTTAAAACTTTTCACACACGTATTTCATATACTTTAACTCGATTTTGTCTTTCTCCATTACTTCTTTTCTTTTTAATTTCCTCATTATTTACACAGCTCAAAAATCTTCTGATAATTATACATAGTTTTCTGAAATTCGATGCCAAAAAAAAATAGTTACAAAAATTTCTACTATTCCCATAGATTTTGAAGAAAATAATATTTCGTGACAAATTTTTCCAAGCATGCCCTCCAAAAAATTTTTTCTGTCTACGCCTCTGTAATATTGTGAAACTACCTGCAACGTTCGTTTCCTGAAACGCATTTTATTTTATTAAAAATTGAAGCAAGGTATACTACCGTGCCAAAGTGAAAGAACATCGTCGAAGAAATCTATTTTTTGAGTTTATGATTGTTTTTTATTGTTTTAAACAAAATTTTATAATGAGGTCTTGTATACAAACTATAAAATATACTTTTTTGCCATGATTTACATACATTTGCAATAAAATAACAAGCTAGTCTAATAAAAAATAAAAACAATAAGAAAACAACACAAAACCAAAAAAATATATCTTTTCGATCATCCCCTTATACTTTTGCACGGTACTGTACCTAACAATCCTCTTTTGTAATTCAAGTACATATTGTAATTGAATCCTCAACGTTAACAAAGAAAAAAAGTTTATGTGTTTTTCTAGTAAGGAGGACGCGATCGATAGCCTCTCGAATCCCAATCGAAGTCTATACTCGAAGAGACAACGACTATCATTACACCCGCGCTCTCGGCAAATTGGCGGTTCTGGCCAATCATTATAATGAACCCGGGACACTGACTCAGTAGCCACGAAACCTCAATTCGAGACTCGCCACTTTTCGCATCTCTCCTCACGCCAAACTTCACGTCCCTCCCATTTCTAAACAAAAAAATATATCTTATGCATCTATTCAACAGACATTCCATAAAAATTGTCCAGAAAATTTTATAATTGCTGTCTGAATTTGCAAACAGCAAGGATAAAAAATCCTGACAAGTTTTCTGTTTTTTTCCTCCCTTGCCGCATAATCTACTATTCGTAGGATTAAATTATAGGAGTTACAGTTTGGAAAACTCACCTGCAAATGGACTTGTCCATTATTATCGACCCAACCAATAACCATGTCAGCGTCCATTTGCGTGCCATCTTTGGTAAAGCCTAGACCTACATAGCCTGGCGTCCTCACTTGTACTTCAAAAGTAACATCTTTCTCATTGGGCGTCCAAAGGACTAGAAAATTGTTATCCAAGACTGCACTATGCTCCCACTCGATGCACGCAACATGGCCGATAAAGATATGGAGGACGAGAAATTTAAGGCACGCAACGATCGTCTCCATCTTTATCCAAACTTTTTCCTTCACAGCATCTGCAATCAGAAAAAAAATTTTTTAATTTCGCATTCGTCATTACTGTAAGTGCTTTGTTTCATCTGTTTCCTCTCAAACTTCCTCAATATGCACAATCATTTAATGCTCTTTCCTAATTCCCGTAATCACGCTTTTTCCATCAACTTGTCCATACCAATGATTAAAAAGGCAAACACCCCTTTCACTGAAAAGACAACCTCCCTTTCACGAAAAAAAGCCAGCCTCGGCATTCCCACGATCCATTTCGCGCGGAGCCCATTTCCAAGCTGATCATTCACGTCGCGAAGCACGTCAGACGTCATTCCGCGTTTCGATATCGAGGGTACGTACCTAGACTAGCGGAATGCAATCGGTGAATCCGAAAGCGATCGATTCAATTAACGGCAAATGCATCTGTCGCGCGTGCTCCGTTGGCGCGTGAGCGTCAACTCGTTTCGCGAAAACAAACAACGGGCGTGAAAAGTGTTGCGGAAGATGGCCGAACGCAATGGGGGACCTCGAGTGCAGAAAAGCACCGCGGAGAGTGGAATAAAAGAGAATTGGGGCTGCGGGTTTGATTTGCGACTCCACCCGATTGCCCCGAAATTGAGCGCCGGTGACACGACCAGAAAAGGATTCCACGTTCAATCGCTCACGCGTTCCGAATGCTACAAGTTAAATAAATCCAGCTCGGGGACAAAAGCTTTGTTCAAAACAAAAGCCAACGTGACGTTTACACGTCGGCCCGTAAACACGGGCTTTTTTTCATCATCGCGAAACAATGTAGGGTTGGTAGGTGAAGGGGGAGGGGGGAGGGCTCTGATTGAAACTGGGAAATTCATTTTCGAGCTTTTGGGCGGCAATGTGGAAATTAGTGGGTTTTGGGTTTGGAATTGGATAGATGGATGGTGCTTTGGGAGAGGAATCAGGTTGGGAGATTTCGTGATTTATGAGCATTTTTTTTTAGATTTTTTGACTTACTAAATTTTCGGATTATGGAGTACGTTTTTCATGTTCGTATTGGATTTTAATTTTGTGATTTTCAAGTTACTGAGGTTAAGATTTTTGTTTGAATGTTGGGACTTTCCATGATTATTAAGAAATTATACAGTTATACACATTTTCTGCTATTATTTCAAATGAATAATAAATTTTCTAGAATTTGATGCTTTGAGAATCGAAGTTCTAGAAATTTTTTCAATTTTTTTAACGTTTTTCAAATAAATTATGAGGATTTTGTGTATTTTATAGATTTCAGGAATTTTTGTATTTAATGTTATGTAGATAATTTCTAATTATATTCTAGTTGATATGATAAATGAAATTTTCATGAATCTAATAATTTCATTCCATTTCTTAGTTAACTGTTTTACATATTTTCCATTTTTTTCTATTGTTTAAGTATTTCTACAATTCTAACAATTTTACAGTTTTTTTATTGATGTCTATAAAAAATGTTATAAAGATATGTTTCAGAATCAAAGGTTCATTAGATGAATAGTGATATTATAAATAAATAGTTACTTAAAGATGACTATATTTTAGTAAACAATAATTTCCAAATAATAGCTAATTGTTCATTGTGATTTTCACTCTAACTAACCAGATTCTCGAACGATTATAAATACATAGTTTTTTAGTATTTATACATTTATAGTATTTCTAAAATTATTTAATATTTTTATTGATGTTGAACATTTTTTTTATTACTATCCACATAGTTTTTTATAATCCAATGCACTAGAATTCAAGTTTCTATTTATTTTAAATAGTTTCATAGATATCTGAGAAAATTTCATTAGCATCAATGTTTTATGTTTTTAAGATTTTCTACATTTTTGTATTATTTGGTATTTTAAAGATTTCGTAGCCTTTTCTAGTACTTTTATAGATTTTTGATTATGTTATAAATTGCTTTATACGTTTTCTCGGAATCGATGCTTTAGATTTCGAAATTTTGTGAATTTTAGGTATTAGTTCTGATTTTTCATAGAACAATATATTTCCAGAATTATAAAATTTTCCGTATATATTCAGAAATTGTATGATTCAAAAGATTTTGTACTATTTTCACAGTTTTTGATGTAGATTCCTATAATTTGCATCCTACAGAGTTCAATTTTGTTTTTTTAATTCCAAGCATTTTCGTAGATTTTTATATTTCTCTTATAACCAACTGAGTGGTAAAAATTTGAAATTTTTTTGTTACATTATCATTGCTAAAAAAAATCATTACAAATTTTTCAAGAAAAAATTCTCCTGAACTAAGGATTGTTATTGTTTTGAAGTTACTAAAATAAAGAACTTCGTTTCATTTTAGGAATTCACATATTACTATTTTTTTTTAATTTGAAACATTTTCATAGATTCCTACTTTTCTTTATAATGCACTATGTTGAAACTATTCAAAAAAATTTTATTGTCTACGTTATCATTGCTAAAAATAAATGATAGAAATTTTGTTCAAGAAAAAATTCTCTTGAACCAAGATTATTATTATATTGAAGTTAGTTAAATAAAAAATTTTGTTTAACCTTGGGAATTCGCAGAAAACCACTTGTTTTTTCCCCAAAATTTTTCCTCAAATTGAATATTGAATGACAATAAATATTATCTTACATCTTAACTTAAGACTATAAAAATTGTTCACGTTTGGAAATGGGTCACTTGAAATTTTTATTTACCACGTTATCATAGCCAGAAGTTTATGACGAGAATTTGTTTAAATAAAAATTCTCCTGAAACGAGGATTATTGTTATTTTGAAGTTAGAAAAAAAAAATCATTTCGTTATAAAACCATCCGTTACATCTCCTAAATTTTTTCTTCAATTTCACATAAAGTAAAAATCATTTCCATTTAACATCCAAGTCCAGAACATTAAAAAACTTTTCAAATTTAAAAAAAAGTCATTTTCCACAATCTTATTCTCCATACTTTTTTTTCCCCACAAAATTTCAACTTCCAAATACCAAATCCATCTACTTCACATACCCAAAATAAATTCCCCAGAAATCCCTAGTAAATCCAATAATCAATAGGTATATTTCCACGTGCAAAACATGATTCGTTGAATAACCAAAGCAAGGGCTGCAACCCAGTGACCAGAAATTCCTCATTAATTGTGGCTCATGATGGAAAGCGCAGTCAAAGATGACCTACATCGCCTCGAGTATTGTTCGTTGTTCTTTCAAAGACGGTGGTGTTTCTCGTCCAGGGTTGACGTGAAAGTCGCGAGAGAAAACGCGCTTTACATTAACAGAGCGCAAAATAATTATGCGCATCGGTGTAAAATCCGAGTTTTCTCTTTGAAATTGCGCAGAGAGCCTCTAATTGCTTTGGCACTAGAGGAATAAGTCAAAAGCTCAGGCATCAAAAGTCATCTAATCGTGTTAAAAGACAGAGTTTAACAATTAGGATTTGAACATTTATGAAATTTATTGTAAATACTTCAAATTTCCTCATTAACCTCATTAATACTCTATTGCAACTTTTTTCATTGCAATTAAGTTCATTGCAATTTACTTCATCGCAAATACTACATTGCAACTTTTTTCATTGCAACTTACTTCATTGCAAATACTACATTGCAACTTTTTTCATTGCAACTTTCTTCATTGCAATTTACTTCATTGCAAATACTACATTGCAACTTTTTTTATTGCAACTTACTTCATTGCAAATACTACATTGCAACTTTTTTCATTGCAACTTACTTCATTGCAATTTACTTCATTGCAAATACTACATTGCAACTTTTTTCATTGCAACTTACTTCATTGCAAATACTACATTGCAACTTTTTTCATTGCAACTTTTTTCATTGCAATTTACTTCATTGAAAGTTACTTCATTGCAACTTCGTTCATTGCAACTTCCTTCCTTGCAATTTACTTCATTGCAGCTTCTTTCATTGCAACTTCTTTCATTGCAATTAAACTTAATGGAAAATGACCAACACGATTTTCTGCACCGGAAGAAAATTTTTGTTCCCGTCCATCTTAAAACGCAGAAGTTTCGTGCCCCGTTACGAAGTTATGCAAAGTTTCGCGTACAAAGAGCCCGGGGATACAAATATTCCCTCGCAAAGTGTTCCTCGCGCGAAAACCACAACTTGACGTTTTCTCCGCGTACGTGTTTTCCCTGGCCGGAACATTTTTTCGGAAACTGTTACGCGGTACGTGACGTTGCGTCGACTCAGGGCTAACAATGATTATTTTCCTCCCTCGACATGCTAACTTTTTTTTCTTTTTTCTTCCCTCGCCCTTAACGCAGCTACTTTTAACTTTTCGAGTTTATCTTCCCGTGACTTTTTCTTACCCTCGGCGAAACTCGAAGCAACTTTGCGTTATGCACACTTCCCGTCATAATTTTAAGCGAAAATCACAGCGGCGATCATTTTCCTCAATGGGAAATCCATGGACCCCGGAGGGTCGTGCTTTTTTTTATGACACCGAGAGGAAAAACTTGTCGGGAAAAAGTGCCTGCAAGTAATCCATTCTTCGCTGGAAATTTCAACGTTCTGCGCGTCAATTGATAATTTCGTTCCTCGTCCCGGGAGCAGCTTGACATTTATATTTCCTGCTACGGGCGGTGAAAAATTGATAAAGCTACGGTCAGATATTCCGGAGTTACGGAGGTGACAGAGGAAAAAAAGAAGTGAAAAATGAGTTTGAAGGCTCCGTTACAGTCGCGATGGAAGTTAGTTGAATGTGATTGAGAAGTGATCTGGATTTACATGGTGCTGTTGAAGATATTGTAATACGATTAGTTTTTTTTTTCTAAGGGTTAACTGTTGGTATGAAAAAATTTTATGGATTATTAATTCCGGGAATTTGATGACGAAGACGAATTTCACTGATAAAGGTAATTTTACTGAAAAAAAAATTGAAATTTCCTCGGTCCATTTGGAAACTGAAAACACCGTCCCTCAATCGCATAGCAAAATCTCGTGGATTATTTACTCCCGAAGATCCACCTTGAGTTTCAATTTTTCCCGACTCATTTGTGACCGAAATAATCCTCGTGAACCTCGGATACTCGCGAAGACGTATGACATAACTTTTCTTCAACTTTGGCCACGCGGCGAGTTGCTAGAATTTCCCTGTCGTCTCATTCGTAACATCTGTCTCCGAGGCACGTTTAAATAACGACCTGCCCCTCGCGACTACTCGCGCACCTGGTACATCCGTCAGGAAAAATCCACAGAGGGACTGCTTGTTGAACGCGAAAACTAAATCGCTCGAGTATGAAAAAGGGTCGAGATGATGAGCTCTTAAGTCAATATCGATTGCAAATTTCAACTTACTTCATTGACAACTTAAATCATTGCAACTTCCTTCATTGCAATTTAGTTCATTGCAATTTAGTTCATTGCAACTTATTTCATTGCAATTTAGTTCATTGCAATTTAGTTCACTGCAATTTAGTTCATTGCAATTTACTTCATTGCAACTTCCTTCATTGCAACTTAGTTCATTGCAAATACTACATTCCAACTTACTTGATTGCATTTTTTTTCATTGCAACTTGCTTCATTACAGATACTCTATTACAACTTCCTTCATTGCAACTTGCTTCACTGCAACTTCCTTCTTTCAATTTACTTCATTGAGACGTACTTCATTGCAATTTATTTCATTGCAACTTCCTTCAATGCAACTTATTTCATTGCAACTTTCTTCATTGCAACTTCTTTCATTGCAATTAATTTCATTGCAATTTACTTCAATGCAATTTATTTCATTGCAGTCGATTTCATAGCAACTTACTACATTGCAATTGATTTCATTGCAATTTACTTCATTGCAATTTACTTCATTTAAACTTGATTCATTGTAACTTCCTTCATTGCAACTTACTTCATTACAAATACTTCAAGAACTTCAAAACCCTAAAAACTGAATCAAAACGCGTGTCAAACAGAATCCACAATCGCCGACGAATCCCGTAACAAGGCCCCGTATCCGGGTCGAAACGGTGTCACCTACCCCCAGCTCTAAATCATTCAAAACTCGGCAAAAGAAAATCCCCTAAGTTTTGTCTTTCTTTGTCACGGCGTATAAATGCTTCCTATAAGTTAACGAACGGAAGCAAACGCTCCGAGCGAAGCGAGGATCATCGTGGTAAAAAATGCACGAGGCAGAAGAGACGCATCGCCAGGGCGTATATAAGCAAAGGAAGGAGTAGTGCTCTGGCACGCGGAATGCATAATGCATGCGAAATACTTATAAATAAGTTACAATATAGCGTGGGTGTACAGCGAGTCGGTGCATTTTGTTGTTTTTTTAATGAGAGCTCTTGTACTATCTTCGGCTACATCGCCATCGAGTTTTGTTACGCCGCAGTCATGAAACTTATTACGAAAAGTAACGCGGGAAAAAAGCTGCACGTTGAATCAATACCAGGCCACTTTATTGTATCGCCCCGTAAAGTCCGATTCTGCGAGAGAGCTCGGGGTAATGACCGCAAGTACGAGCTTTACAGCATGACCTCAAGACGTGCCCGGCAATGGCTGAAAAGCTTCTGGTACTTTGTTTCCGAGTTTTATAACCACCAACTGCAGAAACTGCCCTGATTACGAGTTTCTTGAGCAGCGTGATGTGTGGCATTCTGAATTGAGGGACGGTTTCTGAGAGGACAAGTTGATTTTGCATAATAAATAATTAATTACAATTGCATGAAATCAAGATAATCTTCAAAATCATGTATCACAAAACTCAAATTTTGATCCGCCCCTGACACAGAACTGAAAAAAAATGCTCAAGCCTTTGAGGTACACCATATCACTCCCAAACGCTGTCTCGTTCAATTCCCTTCATTGTGGCGCGGTTTATTCGGACAGAAGCGAGGGGGAACAACGTAAAACTCGCGGTCAAAAGTTGCAACGTCGAGGAGGGTCATGATTCGTAACGACGTTACCCGGTCACGGGACGTGGCCCTGAGAGAACCGCGACAGAGACGAAAGAGAGCGCGTCCTTCGGGAGCACAATCGCCAATCTGGAATAGGTGGTGAATCTTCCAGTCGTTTTTACGACGACCCCACTAAAAAGGAGAGCACTATTGAATTCGGTTCCCATACTCCTACTGTGGTCGCTTCTTGTTAGCAGCCCAAGCTTCCAATCCAACGAAATCTTCCTCAGCGTGAAATGTGCGGAGAAAGATTCACGGGAATTTGGAATGAATCATGGTCTTCGGGCTACTCAAAGCTGATTTTCAATGAAGAGAGAGTAAAAATTTCACGTCGATTCAGATTGAGATGGAAAGTAATCAATCAGGTTCAACGAATGAGGTTTTTTTGTTGTGTTGGGTTGCTTGTGGTTAGAGTTAAATCTGAGTTCAGCAAGATATCAAGGATTTTTTTGGAGGAGATAAAAGGGTTTTAGTCAAAAATTTGGGAAAACAAAAAGTCATGTAAGTAGTTAGAATTTGAATTTTCATTATTAAACAATACTCATTTAATTTCACATCCTTTCACGTTATTTCCAAAAAATACACACTACTCCCCCCTCTCCCTCCACCCACCTCAAAAAACTTAATTGCGCGTAAACTTCAAATTTCCGTGACCGTTAATCACGGCGTTACACAGAGAACAATCAATTCTCATCAACCAATGCGATTATAACTTTTGCTCGTCAAGGGGAACGAATATTTACGAAATTCGCGTTGGAAATTTATGTAGTGCTCGGAGGCTTGCGATTCAATGACGTCATCGGTAGCTCGCAATTTTGCGAGCTCACCCACGGGAATTCGTTACGCTCATCTTCGTAGAGCTCCGTACTGATTTCGAATGTAAATCGAGCCTGCGAAAGCGGCGCGATATTCCAGGTGTTGGAAAGAAGCGAGAGCCAGGAGTACGGGAACACAAACGATTTCACGGACTCCCCCGGCATTATCATTGCAACACGGTTAACTCGATTGTTCCGTAACGGCCGCGGAGAATGCGCAATTTTATTTCATCCCTTTTTTTGCTTCCCTCCGAATCGTACGCGTCAAAAATTGCCGGCGTAATGCCATTTTCGATATTCTGATTATTGATACCCATCGCGAGCCCTGCAATGATGATAATGATTGTTTCCATTTCGCAGCGTCCGAGGGCAGTGTGTTATTGCAAATTTTGTTGCTGAGTGGAGATTTGATATTTAATTGAAATTCCGAGCTTTTTTTGGAATAATGGGAGCGATGTGAAAAGATGTGGGTCAATTGGCAGGAGTGAAAAACGAGCTTGAGGGGGTGCAAGCGGAACACATGCGACACGTCGTTCGCCGATAGCTCGCGATATGATAGACGACAACAATACGTGAGGCGGAGGGGTGAATGCAGATGCCACGTGCAGCCGTTCTCGAGACGAAACCGATATATATATAACCCGATTAGCTTGGAAGGCGCGATATCGATAGCGAGCATTATATCATTAATAGCGAGACAAGAAGGCGCGAGGCGCGAAATTAATTAGCAGCCAAGAAGCAATTTATCACTGATGTTATTAATTTGTCTAGAGCTTCGAGTTCAGGGTCTCAATCTACTTCAGTTGTTTTTCAGATATTGTTATTCTTAAGGTACTAAAATTATTAATTTTGTTTTCTTCTCAACAAAAATAATCACGACTCAAACACCTGCATGAAACGTTAAAATTTCCGGTCACGACAATTACCGTCACAATTATTTAAATTACCAAGTGAATTTTGACAGGCTTTGCATAAACACCAACCGATTTCACGTGTAACTGTCCAATTATATGAATTACGTAACGTTACATTACTGGCGTGCAGCGTAGAACGTGATACCTTCCTCCGTAATCGTGGGCTTTCGCCCTCGGCAAACAGTGTCCTGCCTTTGTATGCAGGTGAGCCAGCGAGACGAAGCCACGGTGACAAATCATCGCCAAAGTATAATCAATATTTGACCGAGAGGAACTTCCTTTCTCACTTCTTCTCCGAAAATAGTACACTATGCACCGCGCATTCGTGAACTTTTTTTGTTCTTTAGGATCGAATCCAATTCTCGCTTTTGACATTCTCAAATGTTAAACTCTCGTTGAATGGCAAAACACCATTGGAAAGCTAGCGTAAGTGGTTCGATAAAATCGCCAGCATTAAAAGGAAATAAATGCTGGACGCTCGGAAAAGAAGTCGGTGGTCGAAACGGAATCACAAATGTCGCGGGCTCTGCTTCTGACGTCAAAGCGGGGCATCCCTTTTCGCGAGAAGCTGCACGCGAGATTGGTCGAAACCTTTTAAGTCGATCCAAGTCCCTCTCCACGCGATATCCTATCTCGTCTGTCCTGGAACGCGCAGCGAATTCGAACGATGGCTGGAACCCATCTCTCCCGCATTGATAAAACGCGAGTTTCATCCCGGAAAATGCATTTTCTTAGTCGTCACGATTGACAAATCCGAAATTCGATTTACACAACCTGTTTTATAGATACGAGCGACTGAAATTCAACTGATCTTCGGTGTTTGTACACTGATGGGTGAATTGGGGGAGATTTTTGCATGACTGAAGATGTGCAGGCTTTGGAAAATTTGGAGTTTGTAACGAAGTCTTGGGGTATTTGAAGGAAATTTTCATGCGGTTGGAGTTGCACACGTTCATGGCAAGACAAAAATGATTAACGAATCCGAAATTTGGAGAAGAGTTAGAAGAAATTTAAATGTACATGGAGTTGCACACGTTTATGGAAGGACAAGAAATGATTGACAAATCCGAAATTCAACTGATCTTAGGTTTGGTACACTGATGGGTAAATTTAATGTTCATTGTTGAACTTCAAAACATTGAAAAAATTAAATGTTCCAGAAATGAAGTGAAATTCTTTCTTGAAGTTCTTTGAAACATTTGGAAAGTTAAGGTTATCATTGGAGATCTCCATTTTCGAGGGGAATAAGCTAATTGCTCTATTTAAAGAAGATGTGGCGTGGCTAGAATAAAGCGAGTTGAGGATTCCCTAACGTAATTTTCGGGTACCAGTTCGTCGATGCCGACATCGGTTACCTTTGACGAGGGAGCGTTACGTCGTTAGCGCTGAGCAAGCTTTCTCTCAATCCCTAGCGATTTTCGTTTCTTCCTCCCCAAGTTTTTTCTTCCTTCTAATGTTTTTCCATGGAAAATAATATTTTTTTTGCCATTTTTTGTATCCAGAGAGATGTATCATCTAAAAGACTGATCATTTTATGAGTTCTCCCCCCCCCCTCCCTCCACTGAATCTCATGAACTCAATACGTGGCAAGTTAAATTATACGCGCAATATCAAAGTCCGCACGAAATCGGAAACCTCTCGTTTCACAATGGCCCGCTCGAGATATATCGAGCAAGGATTTATTCAGAAAAAAAGTCTCGGTCACGTTCTCGCACTTGAATATCCCCCAGGATTCAGGAACCCAAAGTTTGCTGAGTGTTTTTTTTTTGTGGAAGCAGGAGCAATTACGTGCGATTCCTCTAATTTTCCGCGAGAATAGTAGATTTCGTACTCGGGAGCTATCGCCGATTTTGGCGAGGCCGAAGGTTTTATCCCGAGCCGAAGGCGAGGGACAAAATCGGCTGAGCCAAAAT